>SKCR01033562.1:0-240857 GCA_019454045.1 Zanthoxylum bungeanum | reverse complement strand
TTAAGGAAGCCCGACGGGAGTCTATCCTAAAACAGAAATAGAAAACACCGAGAGATGGATCACCCAGAAAATGTCTAAGGAAATTTGTGAAGTTAGAAAGAATAGAATCTAGCATAGTTAAAGAATTTAGGCAAGTCAGCACGAGCCTTACAGTACTAGTAGAAGTCCACATAATAGACCAAATGTAGTAGAACCTACAGATCAGCCCAATGCCAGTAGAAATCTATGGAAGTTTAAAAAGGACAGACTCATCAGATTAGAGACACTTAAAATTTAATGCAAATACTAGTGTGGACTGTAAGATTAGATGGCAAAACTGTAGCTTATAGCAAGAGCAGAAAGCAGAGATCTGGGAAGTAGCCCAGAAGAATGAACCACCACTAGCCTCGATAACACGATTTAAAGCCAAGAGATAGGATATGGAAACAATAAGAAAAAAAAAACAGAAAGTAACAAGAGAGTTCAGTACGTATAGTAGCATAGATAAAGTAGCTCGAAGGCAATAATGTAGATGGAGGCCTCAGAATAGTGATAAAAGTTGAGAAACCTTAAGACATGGAGTAGTCGATGTATATCCCAACCGAACGAATGATAACTCTTCTGTCCAGTAGCCCCGACCCCGATAAGTGTATAGGCACCTAACCAGACCATCACTGAACTTAGACAAGCAGCAGTAATGAGTATTCCCAGATCTCTATGGAAAGCATGTATTCATCTCTCAACTTAGAGCCCAATAAGTATTTAAATAAGTGAAGGATGGCATCAGACATGATAGACAAATCACAAAATAACAAGGTAGTCGAACAATAGAATTGATAGCCTCCAAGAAAATAAGGCTCAAAAGAGTAAGGAATTAAAGCAAGCAACGCAGAAGTAAGATATCCGACTTATAAATATCTTCCTCATGCTAGAAAAGAAAAGATTAGTAAGAGATCAATACCCAAGCCAAAGGTTCAGTAGTGATGCCATAACTTATGGTAAAATATGGAGCTTCCATGGAAGTAATGACTTAAGAGATTCAAGAAACTAAGATGAGGAGGAAAGTTAGTGACAGAGCAAAACTTAATAAGGAAGAATAACAGAGAAAGTACGGTAGGAGTTTGGGAGAGCGTGAGCCTTAAGGAGGTTCTCAGAAAGAGGTAGTATGACAAATAGTCGGAAATGAATCATGAGTAAAGTTGTAGTAGGTAATTTAGATAGTTCCTAGCAAGAGTACCTTAGTGTGGGAGCCCAATATCAGACATGCAAATAAGAGAGCCCTAGAATTATAAATTAGAAGCAAGTGCAACCACAACACGGGTAGCTAGTGAGACCACCACCATCGAAAAAGACTTCAGGACCATCCTTATCCTCCCAACCTCGTTAGACAACAACAGTTATGATGGGCCACGATGACAACAATAATACCTCTAGAAGCAAGTAAATATGTGGTGCAGTATAGTAACATTTGATGTAGGGTCAGAGACATGTAAAAAGATGATATCCTTCAGATAAGAAGACATGGACATCAGTCACAAAAGCTTCAGGTATAGTATAAGAGCATGAAAGAAGATGAAAAGAAACTTAAGTAAAAGATTTAGAAGAGAAGCTGTTTAAATAAAATGATGAAAAGAGAAAGCGTTAGTCAAGAAATGATAGGAATACATGAGAACCAGCGTTAGACACGACCTAAGACGTATATCAACAAACATTTCCCTTTAAGGACTGAAGAATAAGGGTATCAATATGATACATTATCAAATGCATAATAGCGAGTCTTTAAGCGCTAGCATGAGACCAAAACTTTATTAAATATAGGGTTGGAAGAGAGATAACTAGTATAGCCCACATGTTTCCTTCGTAGCGTACCATTGTGGATAATGCTTGGGATGACTTGAAACAGATTTATTGAAGTATAACGTAATAGTGAACGAAGCAACTAAGTTTATAATATTGTTGAGACCAAGACAACACTTGACAGAACAAGACTATGGGAATGACTGAAAGTGGATACCCTATAGTACAACTAGACAAGGAAAGTGAGTCAATGTGGATAATAGTTAACTAGATTTGTATTAACAACAAACTTAGAATACGAAATGAGCAACCAGCCATAGTTTAAGCGGACTAAACCACCATGGATTTGGGATGGCCTTAGCCACGGGATTAGGTGGTTTTGGTAGATAAAAAGTTAATTTCGGTTTAAGAGAGATTTAATGTCACTAGTAGGTAAAGTATAGCTACAGTGCGAAAAAGAATACATATAGAGTTAAGGAAGTATCGAGTATAATCACTTGTTATAGCAATAAAGATTACTCTTGTAAACTTATTTATCCTAGAGTTAAGGCAAAACGTGAAAAAACCTAACCATAGAGAACACCAACATTTCTAAAGGAAGTCAAAAGTACCAGCTTAGAATAACTTAATTGAGTCAATGGATATTGAGCATAACTAGAGACTAGAAATGAGGTTTCTTTGAGATATAGAAATAGTTGTAGCATGAAGATAGCGTAGAATACTCAGCATAAGTTTCATGAAACAAGGACGAGAAATTACCTCTCAGTTAATAAATCAAAGGAATATTCACTAGAACCCACGAACTTTGGAACTGTAAATGCAAACAAGACAAGATGTATTATACATGAAGACGGTATTAAGATAAAAAAAAAAGTAATGTATTCTTACTAGTTAAATGACAGATGGTCATCTTGACAGAGACCTTAGTTATTAAGTCAGATTGAACTCGGATACTATAGAATAGTTTACAGCAGACAATTAGAGTACAGCCCCAGTTATGACTTCCAAGTCATGGCATTCAAAATCCAACAAGATAACCATATTGCCCTATAGTTTAATGATAGGGTATGGAAGATCGTCGAAAAGTGGTATGATATAGTTGGTGGAAAAAAGTTTATTATGAGTATGTTGTCAGTTGATAGTTGGTGGCTTAGAAAATAGCATGCAAATCCTATGACTTGTGTCAAAATATCCAGTATCAAGAATTTCAAGCCTAGATAGATCCTAGAATTCCAATTTTAAGGAGGATTCGAGGACAAATCCTATTTAAGAGGAGGAAAAAATATAACAGCCCGGAGATCGCGACGACTACTAAGTTATGGATGGCACAATATATGATATAAATCATGTTCAAGCATGTATGGACTCACGAAATTACTTTTCGAACATTTGATAAATTCCTCGTAGTTCCGATATGAAATTTATTTTATGATTTAATACGGAGAGCCGTTAGCATTCGGGCCGTAAATGTTTCATACGATCTTTGAGTTTTATGAATTTTATATTGAAGGAAATCTAACCCCGAGACCTACAACTTACGCGTTAGACATTTTTTTCAAATTCGAACCAGAAGCAGGTCAAAAATACATCCCAAAAATTTGGATGAATAGTAAACGATGACTAATCTTGAAAATTCTCCAAAGTTCAGATTTTTTTTTTATCATTTAAACATTAAACAAATTAGCCCCTATTATAAATATGAGACATTATTCACTCATCTCAAAATTTTTGGAGAAGAAGAATAATCGTGAAAGAAAGAAGAAATGAGGGAGAGAGGGAGATTTACAAGTCTACAAGAAATTGGAAGAAGAATGGAGAGAATCCAACCCAAATCAAGCGTATGAAGAAGAAAATGGAGCTTGGAGGTTCTTATTGTGATGAAAGAATTTGATTCAAGGTTAGGAAAAACTTAACCCAAATATAAAATGTTGATGATTTGATAATTTGATGATTAATAGGTGTTGTTGACTTGAGTTTGATGATGTATAAGTGATTATTGAGTTAAGAAAATAAAATTTTATGAAACCCCCAAATTATGAAATCCATAGGTATTAGACTAGATTGGGGTCTAGGGAATGGATTTTTAGATGATGTTAGAAGGGTATGTTGATGATGAATTGTATACTTGTGCTTGTATAAGCTAGTGTGTTGTTGTAAACTTGAGAATGGAGCTGGAAAGTTGATGTTAGGACCTGTAATTGATCTAGCATCGTGACATGCACACCTAGTATCGCGACGAGGACTGGAAAGTTGCTATCTGATTCAATTCTATCATGTGAGCATCGTGACGTCAAAGGGCTAGAGTCGCGATACGGAAATAGAGGAACCTCAATGCCTTGGTTCTATTTTTGGGAGTCGCGATGCTTAACCCTTAGTGTCATTAAGCGTGTGGAGTCGCGACGCCCAGACCCTAGCGTCCTGATGCGAACTTGAGTGAGCGTCGTGACGCCCTTGGGCAGTGTCACGACGCGTGACTAGTTTTTCAGAAAATAGTTTTAGCAATTCTAGTTTCATCTTAGGATGTTAGAGGCCACCCTAGGGGTTCGTATTAGCGCATATACATGCATTACGTTATGTTGCAAGCATAATTCATGACTTGTATACTAATTAAGCTTATCAATTAAAGATTATTGATAGGAACCGCAATTCACTTCGACGAAGTGGTATAGTACTAGCCAGATTCCGAATATGTAAGTGGACCCTTTTCTCAAACTGATATTTACTAATTTATTTTGAATTAAGACTTAGGGCGTTAGTCAAGTTTATTTCCAATTGTGTTTTGAATGAGAAATGTTTTGAAAAGTTTTGAGATTAAAAGCATGAGTTTTGTGATTTGGGAGGCATGGGGGGAAACCACCTAAGTATGTAACATGACACAGATATGAAATTGATGGATACAGATATCGTGTGCACACGTAGTTCATGACTAGGGATGACAGATGTCCCTAGATCCCAGATTCATAATCTGAAGGGTAGCATAGATCCGCACCCCGACTCTAGATTTGTGGCTTGGGGATGGCGAGACGTAACGCCCCAAGACCACCAGATATTTATGTACAGGGGGACGCCTCAAGCTCCAAATTTTATGATGGAGGGACAACGAGACGTAGCTCCCCCATGCGCTAGATATTCAGATACAAATATTTAAATATAAATTTTTCAGATACAGATTTTTCAGAAACAGATTTTCAAAAAAAAGTTTATAAAGAGTTTTCAAGAGAAACTGTTTTATGAAAATCTCAGAGTTTTACAAACATAAAAGATTTCCAGAAATTGTTTTCAGAAACAGATTGTTTTCAGATAAGAAAGAGATTTCAGAAAAGATTATTTTCTGGGAGGATTTAAGTTTTTAGAACCATGAATTTTTAGAATGATTTGGTTTTCGTTTTAAACTGTCCACTCACTAGGTCATTTAAACGATCTAACCGCCCCCCACTCCTAGTGTTTCGGTTTTAAAGGTTACTCGAATGATGAGCTTGAAAGGAGGGATACTGATGACAGTTACTAGGGTGTTGAGTCCACTACGTCAAATCAGAGACACGATTCAGTCACAGACTAAGAAAAGTCATGTATCATACAATTAGCATAGTTGAGAATGTGTGTGTATTGTGTTAATAGTGTTCATGTACAGAGTTGTAAAGAAAAGCATTGTTGAGTATACAGTTATGTGTATTATCATGTAATTTATGTCATTGATTTGGCCAATGGTCCCATGTATGAGTTTAAATTCGAGACAGTGTTGTAATGTTGTCCATAGTCAGAAAGTCAGAGGCTCAGGTGGATAAGACGGCATATTCCCTACCCGTAGCATCTCTTTGAGGGGGATGTTACATGGGTAAACAAGATAATTTAAAATTTACGATTTAAATCCAATATTTGATAAATGAATAATGCATCTTTTATTTCATAACAAATAATTCTGTTTACATTACATCAAGCTCTAAGGCATATATCCCAACAATCTCCCACTTGCAATAGAGCAAATGAGACATGTCAGGTAAGCCAAGACCCTCTAGGTGACCATTAAAAATTTTAGCCGACAAGGTCTTTACAAACGGATCAGTCAGGTTCTTTGCGAATGCAATATTTGTGACAGAATCGTCTTCTCTATTCACTATCTCGTTGATGAGATGATATTTTTTTTATCTATATGCTTTCCCTTCTTGTGAGTTTCTGGTTCTTTGGAATTCGCCACTGCACCACTATTATCTCAATAAAGTGTGAGTGGTTTATCCATACCTGGAACAACTTCCAGATCTGCTAAATTTTTTTGGAATCTGACTGCTTCCTTAGCTGTTTCGCAAGCTGCTACATACTCAGCCTCTATGGTGGAGTCAACAAAACAAGATTTCTTCATGCTCCTCCACACAATGGCCCCATCACCCAGGGCAAACATCGATCCAAACGTTGATTTCCTAGAATCGATTTCCATCTGAAAATCTGAGTCTGTATTGACCCTGAGGATCATATCATCACCACAATAAAAAAATAATAATTTATCGTTCTCTTAAGATACTTGAGAATTTATTTCACAGCCACCCAATGATCCAATCATGGGTTAGAATGAGACCCTCTGACTACTCCCACTGTAAAATAGATGTCAGGTCTCGTGCATAATATAGCATACACGAGACTACTAACTGATGAGACATATAGGATATGTCTCATTTCCTCAACTCCTTGAGGTGTCTTAAGAGACTTTTCATCTGATAAAATGAATTCCATGTCGATAAGGCAAATTGCTTCTCTTGGAATTCTACATCCCAAATCGTACAAGGATCTTGTCGATATAGGATGTCTGAGACATAGCTAACAGTCGTCTCTTGCGATCCTGAAGAAACTGGATCCCAAGTACATAACTGGCCTCTCCCAAATCTTTCATTGGAATTTTTTAGCTAGCTAGGACTTCACGTCCGATAATATTTCTTATTCCTATATTAACCAATCGTCGTTTGATTTGATAAATGAATTTCAATTAACATTTAATCATTCATTCGTGAGTGTAGCCCATTGTTTCGGAACCCTCGAACTTAACTAGTGAAGTGTTGCCGTATGGTAGGGTAGTTCACCAGAAACATCTAGAGTTCCTATCCTCTCAGAATCCAAACTTAATATTGAACCAATATAGACACCATCCGTAGGGGGACGAAAATAAAGCCGTCTCGAGGCGCTTTTTGAATCTCATGTTTTCGGACTAATAACGGAGATCGTGAGATATATTATCACATATCCCTCTCACACTCACTATTTTAAATTTAAGGTTTCTATTTAAAATATCTAATATTTTAATTCACTAGTGCCTATTAGTTTATGCATGGCTAAAACATAATTTCTACTTTACACTAGTGTGTAATTAGTGATCTAACCCATTTTAACTCCTAAAATTTTATTCACTATTTTCCATTAGTCTCCACTAATATTTAACTTATTAACCTAATTTATTTTAACCCTTAAAATATTAATTCACTAACATGTTTAAAATTTAAAATTCAACAATTGGACAAAATTTTAATTAAACTATTTAATTAATATAAGCGCGTTATAAATTCCAATGGTACATGGAATTATATCTCGAGTGTAGACCACACTACCTTCCATTCGGAATCAGCTATGAAATTTATGTCTGGATTTCCATCCGATATACCAGGGGAGAACATAACGCACTTATTAAACCCATTTGTATTAAATTTCTGAATTTCTAATTTTAAACCATTAAACCAATTAATCTTATTAATTTATTTTCACGCATATCATATTCCAATTTAACCCTTTTTAAATTTCATAAAATCACATTTTATATGTAGAATATTCATGCATCTAAAACATGAATATGAAAATGCAAGAGTAGGCACCCTAAGCTATATGACATGTTATTCAAATATTTTGAAATAAACATACATATAACATAAAATAAAATTGCATTGATCGGGCTCTTATTTTTCCTCTACTATTCTAATTAGTACAAAATATTCCAAGACATCCCTTGCTATTCAAATCGCGCTACATGGAGGGGTGTTGAGTTTTTGGCGGCATCGACACTCCAAAATACATAGAATGTTACAACTTGAAATTTTTTAACATAGGAAAATAAATTTACAACACCTGTAAAAAATGGCCTTATGGCCTTGCATTCCAAAAACCAAAAAACAACATAAAAATAAGAGACAGAAAAATTTACGATCAATGCAATATATTCATCACATTAAAATAAACATTCATCACATGAACATTAAAATTTACCTACTCATCACAATATGCATATAAAAAATTTATATCTCATATAAATGATTAAAACATAAACTTTTAATAAAAAACAAAAGGGTTAAGAATACTTTTCAACCTCGCTCTTGATACGAATAGTAGGAAACACTTTCCCTCACGCAGCAAAAGCAACTTAGGCACCAGGATCGACCTTGAAATTTTTTTATACCTTCTCCCTTTGATGGCCGAATCTGACCAGCCCCTGGTGAGATATTTTACTTCAGTTTTCAATTATTTTTCAGCCCCCGAACAACAGTTCAGATCTGAACGATTTAGCACCCAATATGAGCTCACTGCACACCCAAATCAGCCCTTGAAATGCATGTGGTGTAACAGTGATTCATGTCTGATTTTTCTAACCAAAACAGCCCCACAACGCCCTTAAGATACCCTTTTGTATTCCCAAAATTTTATGGGTAAAAATTAAAACAAACTGAGCCATGAAACACAGGTGTTGAGATGCGGCAGTGAGCAAAACTTACTGTTTACTGCCAAGTGAAGCCAAGAAGAAGAAGATGAGGTTTCTGTTCCAACTCTGAATGAACTTTCGTGCTATGTCTCACAACTAAAAAAAACTAGTGTGGGCTAGACTCACAAGAATAAAATCCATAAACACTTTAGAGATTGAATTAGGATTTGTCACACACTCAATTTGTTTTTCTTCTTTTCTTGTTTTTTCTTTTCCTTCAACTTTTGAGAGAATTTTAGAAAACAAGAAGGTGGCTAGGGTTTCACTAATTGAATAAGGGTAAAAAGATAACACACTTATCCTTTTATACTTATGGTTTAATATTTCAAAAAATTAAACAAACCCTCACCCTTTAGCTTCAAAATTTCGGCCAGCCCTTACTAGATTTGTAACCACCAAATATTTCTTAATTGTCATCTTAATGATTATATTTAGTTGCCAAAATAAAAAAGTGTAACCACCATTTATGAAATATTGAATTTTTGAAATCATATTTTAAAATTTTTTATTTCTATAAATGATATATTAAACAATTTAATAAATTAATTAAATGATTATCTTATATTTATTTATTTAATGAAAACCTTATATTAATTATAATTTAAAGTTACAAGAGTAACAAAAAATATTATTAATCCAATTTATTATATATATATATATTATATATATATATATATGAGTATATAATGGACTTTCCAAATTATATTTAATTTGCTACATTATATCGAGTTAGCACAGTGACCAAATAGACCTACGGTTCAGAGCTCCAAAAATCCTGAAATATTAATTAAACTCTTAATTAAATATTTTGAATCATTAACTTCATGTTAGTCCACTAAAAACCCAAAGGTGCACTCTCGTTGCCGTAGATGAATAATACAAGCCGAACTACATCGGTGTCCATCGATATAGTCATTACATACGGATTGACACTTCACGAGTATCTCATAATTAGAGCCGAGTCATAATATTCGTTATACCCCTCTAATTATTTTTACATTAAGTATCATTGATTCTCTAATGAACGATTTATTCATAACCATTATGAATATTAATCTTTCTTTTCGGAATAGGAAGACTTGAGCGCTCTAATTGTTCAAGTATCGAACCAACTCTTAAGGAAGATACTCATCTACCTCTCACAAGAAGGATTGAACTCCATATCTATATAAAACATCTCTAACTACATATCAAACCATGTCCCCAAAGTACGTAGCTATTGGTCGGGATTGCTTAACTAACCTCACCTTTGTAAATCAAATGACATGGCTTGTCATGCAGTAGTTCGCAGTACACTCAGGATTCAAATCAATCCATATATGATCATCAAGTATATTAAAATGAATTTTATTTAACGGATATTATAATAAACTCATTTATATTTGGGTCTAGTCCTACATGATAACATCATTAAATGTGCATCTATTCTCATGTTACCACATGTACGATCTCGAATCAAGGTCGCCATACAATTATAGAATAACCGCACCTATAGATAAACCACAAACAAAGTATTCGCTTTGTTTGCTCTTTATGGACTATTTTAGATTACTAACTTTAGACTTAAATCTTTTTGTGTATGACACTCATACACTAAGTCTGAAAGCACATGAGTAATCAAGGGTAAACAAGAAAATTTACAGTATGCGATTTAAATCAAACATTTGATAAATGAATACTGTGTCTTTTATTTCATAACAAATAATTTTGTTTACATTACATGAAGTTATATGGCATATATCCCAACGGTAACAAGTTTTAGCACAGAAGATCGAGCGGTAGACCCAATCATTTCGGTCATGCGTTGAATCTCAAATCAAATTAAAAGGAATTATAAAGGGGTTGTTGATGCATGGTGTATGGGAGCCGAATGGTCACAAGGCCATTTCATTACCAACAAAGGCACGGGCTGATCCATTTTATCAAAGATGCGCATGGGACGTTAGCTGCTATTGCCTCACATTTTCTTTCCTATTTTGTGGTTGTTTCGTTGTGTATTTGGTGCAGTGATTTAACTAATAGAGAGGGCTGAGTCGGGGTTATTTTGGGGATATTTTGGAGTGAAAAATTATCTAGAATTGTGCTAAAAATCAGTAAAACATTGAGTATTTTTTTACAGTGTAGTAAGTAATTTTCGGTGTTAAAACATTATCTGGAATCATTGTTGTTCGAGGGTTGTTCGTTGTCACAAAAATATACAATGAAAAAAGGGATAAAACGGAATCTAATAGGGCTAATCAGATTCAGCCTTAGAAAGAAAATAGTTGAAAATCTTTCAAGGTCGATCCGTGGCCAAAGTACATTTCTGTTACGCAAAGAGTCAATCCGCGAAAAGTTCATGTAACAATTCTTGAAATTGGTATCAGAGTGAGTTGAAAAGTGTTCTTAACCCTCTTTTTAATTAAATTTTTTTTTTTAAATTATTTTTATATGCAATATACATGATTTCATGATATGAACGGTAAGCACATTATTTTATATATATTCATGTGATAAATGTAATTGTATTAGTCGTAAATTATATGGCGCTTATTTTTATGTTTTTTGGGAAATATAAGGTCATGAGGCCATTTTTACAAATATTGTAAAGTTCTTTTCTTTATGTAATTTTCAGTTGTATCAAAAGAAAAATTTATTGTAAATTGTGGAGCCATTGGCATTAATGATGAAATATGGAGAGTAATATTGCGCAAATTCATTCCATGGAAAAAGAGTTGAAGACCAAGGGATGTCTTCGTAATAAATATACTATTAGATTAGTATAGAAAATTCTTGTACGGTCAATGTAATTTTAGTTATATGTATATTTATTTCAAAATATTTTAATAACATGTCATATACCTACTAATGCATTTTCATACACCATAACATGAAAATGATGCAAGTACATTTTAGTCATAAAATTCGATTTTATGAAATTTAAAAATCTTAAATTAGAATATAATATTCATGGAAAAAATGAAATTCTTTAACTGTTTATAATTCAAAATTTGCTTTATTTAAAAAAATTGGACTTTTCAAGTGTCTTAAGTTTCCTTGGCATAATAAATGGAAACCCGGACATAAATTCCATAGCCAATTCTGAATGGATGATAGTATGGTATGCACTCGGGATATAATCTCACGTACCATTGGAAATATAAGACACTTGTATGTTAGTTAAATATTTTAATTAAAATTATCCTAATATGAATTTTGAATATTAAACATAAATTAGTGAACTAAAAAATTTAAGAGTCAAAATTGAATAGGTCGCTAGAACTTCGTTTAATTAAGTTATATTAGTGTGGACTAATAAATAATTAGTAATAAAATTTTAAGAGTTAAAATTTGGTCACCAATACCACATTAATGTACAATAAAATAGAAACCTTAAGTTTGAAATAATGAGTGAGAGAGGGATATACGACAATATATCCTATGATCTCCATTGTTAATTCGATAATGTGAGATTCAAAAGACGTCTCAAGTCGGCTTTGTTTTCGTCCTCTTGTGAATGATGTCCACTTTAGGTCAATATCAGGATCGAATTCCGAAAAGATATGAATTCTAAATATATTTGACCTACCCTACGGCGGCACTTCACTCATTACGCCAAGAGTTTCAAAAAAGCAGGTTACACTCCCAAAGGAATGATTAATTTATTAATCATATATTCCTTGATCGAATCAAATGGTGGTCGGTTAATATAAGAATAAGTGTTAATCATATATATATATTAATCAATTAAGATTTTCTTGATCTAGCATGCAAATATTTGATCTACCTTACGTCAGCATTAATTTATGGAATGTTAAGTTTCTGTGGCATAGTAATTATTTTTTAGGTTTCTAATTCATTTTACATGGTCCATGCATCATGTTTAATTTTATGCCAAAATGTTTGTGATGATTTTAATATGCGATGAATGAAATTTTGATTGCATGTTCATTTTTAATTTTCAGCCATTTTTCTCTGATACTTCCATACTTACTAACAAGAGAAAATCACGTTAAATGAAAAGTAACATGAGCACTGTCTTGATGTTTTTGCAGATCTCAAATTTATCCTGAAGGAGAAGTGTCCCCCAAAGCCAATATGTACATAATACTCACCAAATATGGGTCATGGCCAATGAGAAGGCTTGCTCCTACTTGCGAGTATAGATGTTTGATGTTCTTGCTGTAAAGCACGAACCAATGGATATAACATCTATGATGATGGAGTCATTACAAGACATGTTTGGGCAACTTTCAGAGCGGCAATGTCAAGAGGCCTTGGTCTTAGTGATGACTGCGAAGATGAAGGAAATGAAATCCATCCGAGAGTACATCTTGGGGATGATGATCCTATTCAATATGGTCGAAACCATAGAGGTTGTATTGATGATAGTAGCCAAGTGACTATGATCATGGAGACTCTTCCGAAGAGTTTCCTATAGTTTAAGATCAATTATGTTGTGAATAAATTAACCTTCACTCTTACGTAACTACAAAATGAGCTCACCTTTTATCCATCCATATTGATGAATCTTCGTAAGCTAGTGAGAAACAAGTATTGCTGAATCTTTCAAATCTACAAAAAATAGAAAGAACCACCTAGAAGGCAAAAGTGTTGGGATATATGCCCAAGAGCATAATGTAATATGTAAACGAGATTATATTAGGTTCTATATAGTATGAGTGATGCTACCAAGGGAGACATATGAGTCTGTTTAACAAAACTCAAAGTAATATAGTAAATCTACTCTCTAATACCTACCTCTTAAGTGATAGGTGAGCTTTTGAGGGCAATGAGTATATGATACACATAAGGATGTGTATACGATACCATGGATTGCACTAAAGCAAGTAGGAAAATTATTGGGATTGGTACTCTGAGTGCCAATCCGTATCATATGTATGACATATTCATAAATAGAAACAATCATTTTTCAATAATATAATATATTTAATGGCAGCACCTCTTGTCTTTTATATACACATATCTTATCTATTTTAGTTTAGCTCGATACTAACTAAGGTTTAATGATGTATATATTAGAAGAATAGTCATATAGTTATTACGATTACAATATTTTTGAATCTTTATTCAATTTTTTTTTCTTGTAAAATATTTGTGTAACTAACTAACTAACACAACTTATCTAATAAAAATAGTCGAGGATTCAGCCCTACATCAAAACATCCCATTTTGACACTTATAACTACCGAACTTTCTCCCCAAGTAAGCTTAGATTCCTTAATTCACAAGGAACTAAACATACCCAAAAACCTTATTTACTATCATGCCCAAATAGCCTTGTACAATAAAGAATCAATTTACTTCCTTTAGCTCACAAGGTAACCTGCACAACAACGTTACCCGCATAACAAGGTTACCCGCACAATAAATTTACCCTAAACACTAATGAAACTTTGTTTAACAATGAACCCATATTGTAGGAGTGAACCGTGGTTTACCGTTATGTCTATGACGTCGGTGACCACGACACTAGAGAGTATGGATAGCCCCACAGGGGGACTAATCAGAGAATGAACACTGTGAACGATTTAAGGCTGCACTACACTCATCGCAATGACCAACCTTAAATCTATTTAGGTTCAGAACGGTCTCTTACTGATGCCAATATAATATTTAGGTTCGAAGAGAGGTATAGACGTATCTTTAAAATACAATATCACACAAGAATGATTTAAAGCATACATGGGCGTAAACGTTAATAAAATGAGAAAACGATAAAAAAAAGCCATTATAATAAACATTAAAAAAATTATTAAAGTAATGATAAAATGCGAATTATACAGATCATAATGAATTTTATTTTGAATTTTTTTTGTGAACTTAATGTTAGACAGGACTTAGTGTAAGTCTGACCAGATATTATGTGTGAAACAGAAAATATAACAAGTGCATAAACATGTGTGGCAACAGTAATAACAAAGATAACACGTTGAAAATCCCGCGGCCAAACCACCTGATCCAGGATTAAGCGGAGTAGGTAAAACCCCCGACTACCTCAGACTCTTATAAAGAAATGCACTCATTGAACTCGAACTCAGGACCTGGCAATCAAATCCTAAATTTTTTGCCACAGGCCACACCCCTTGAGGATCTTAGTCTTCAAATTTGTTAATCTCCGTCTTACACAATCTGAATCATATGAATGATCTCTCTTGTGTTATGCACTTCTTGAATGTTGAAATAGTGCTAGAACTGGATATAGTGTAATCACCTAAGCTGTTTTGAATAAATTCTTACATAGCTTCTATGAGCTTCTTAACCTCAAACCTTATAATAGGTCCATTTGAAACTTGTAAAGGATCTTCAAGCTGACTGCACTAGAACTTCAGCATTTTAGATTACATCATTTTATATGATAAAAAAATAAATTAATTGCATAATAGTAGTTTTGAAAATAAAGTTTAAATTATTTATTAAAACATTAAGAAATTTTTGGATTAATCATATTCAATATTTTTACTTTAAATTTGACATTAAGGGGAAAAAACATGATTAATTTTGATTTCTCGTTAAAAAAATATTTTTTTTTTCTTCAAGTAAATGCCTATCTGAGCAATTTCATTTCGGGGACTCCATCGAATCAGACAGAGCCTGGCTAAAATAAATAATAATAATAATAATAATAATTGATGGATTTAATTCAAACTGGTGCAAATTAATTAAAAAAAAAATGAGAGATTTACAATAGAAAATATTTGATATTTCGTATGATTAAAAATAAATACTAAAAAAAATGATCTTTCAAAATCTTTTAAAAATCATTCAATATCATTAATTTGTCATGAAAAAATATTAAACAAAAACGAAGAAATAAGAAAAAAAAAAAAAGATGAGTATTTCGATTAAGATTTGAAAAATTGGACTGAATCAATATTCTCTTTATAGAATGAATTGGTTTGGTAGCAATTGATCTGCACAGCTTCAATATTCAAACACAGACAAAAGTAGAAGACCAATAATGTATACTACAATATCACTTCACCAAACAGAGAGTGGCATTAACCATAACACATTTCCGTAAAATATCCTTCAGTTTTTTCAAGTCCATGTAGATATCCTTATAGCCAAACAGACTGAGTGCCTTTGTTTTGTATTGAGGCCTGAAGCTCTGAATCAACTCTTGCTGAAACTCTTCCAATGAAGGGGATAAAAAAAAAAAAAAAAAAAAAAAACAGGTCTAAAGTTGAGAACATCTTCTTTGCTTCAAATAGATAGTGTCATCCACAACAGCAGAAATCCTGTAGCCAAACACAAAAAGGAATAAAAGCTAAGTTCGTTTGTTCATTCATAACTAATTTTTTTTTAAGAAAAGTTTTGATGAGTGTCTGCTGTTTCAACCAAAACTTCACGAACAACTTTATATTGTCACCAAAACATGTGCAACCTAAGCAGATTCTCAATCAACCAAAGCCTATGAAAATTTGGATCTGAAATTACCTACAGCACACAACAAACAAATTCTCTATATCCATGGGATGAATTGGATAATGACCTAGTATTGCGAAAATAAAAATTCTTGCTGATTTTACGCTTCTCAATCACATTATATTCCCTAATAGCAAGTTTGTAATTAATTTGTAAATATGAAAATAAACTTACGATAATTAAAAGTTAAGGGATAGAGAAATTGACACCGATGATTTATAGTGGTTCGGCCAATAATGTCTACGTCCACTCCCCCACGCCGCACTTGAAGATTTCCACTAAGTTGAATCCACAACTTACACTGACTTTTTCGTGACTCACCCACACCAAGAGTTCTGTCCCCTAGATTCACTCCAAATATTTACACAAGAGTTTTATCCCTAAGTTCACTCTTAAAACCATTAAAATGAGTTTTCTCAATAGGCTCACTAGCAAACATTTACGATCCACCCTTTTGAGTATATCCACTAAGATAATGAACAATTTGGACACTCACAAAGATAATGAAGATGTTAGTGTGAGTTGCTAACTCAAGAAATTTAAGCTCACTATAAATGATATGAAGGTGTAGTGTGTGAGCTTGAGTATGAGAGTGTATGATAATGAAGGTTTTATAAACTCTTTGTTTTTTACCTTAGAAGAAATTGTATGAAGGTTCAAGATCTAGGCAAAAACGAATGTGGCGCTCAATAGATAGTGAACATGTTAAACTACTCCAACTATTATGTCTAAGACCGGTATGCCGGTCTGCAGATACCGGTATACCGATCTGCTAAAGTATAACGGTAATATTACCGTTGAAGATTCAAGCGCTATACCGGATTACTGACCAATATGTAGGTCGGTTTATGCCAGTTGACTATTTTCGGATGAGGACCGGTGGTCCGTGCCAGTTTCTGTGAGATGTATGATATGAAGGTTGATCGATATGAAGACTGGTATGCTCTATGCCAGTTCAGAACTATGACAACTTCAGATAGACCAGTATGGGTGACCAGTATAGAGTATCCCGGTTCCAGAGGCGATGCAAAGCTGTCAGAACATAGCCAAGGACACCGATATACTAGTGTAGGGGATCAGTATGTAGGGGTTGGTGCTCAGAGCGCCAATTCCCGGTTGTATTTTGTTAAATACTTCTGTAAAACATTATTATTGTAATAATATATGCAGTTTCTATAATATAATCTTATCTTTTATATGGTAAAGACGTAATGACCCTAGAATGATTAGTCATGATACAGTTGCAAAAGCGTCGCAACGGACATTGAGTCGTATCATGACGTTGTCATTCTCAGACAGTTCCTGGTCAAGGTTTACACTACTTGGTCAGTATAGTAAACCCGTTGAGACCGGTACATGTCGTATACTGGAATATATGATTCCAATGGTTTCTCAATGAACCATTAGTCTTGGAGACTAGTATAGACGTGTGGGTGTTTATAGCGGATAAACACTGAACGACTCACCGAAGATTCTTAATGGATGGTACACCAGCGTCAATAAGAATCTTCTTGGGTTGAGTAGCACTTGTGATTCTTAGACTTGAGATGCCATTGTGGGCACATGAGACATCTTCTACACTTAGATGGCAGTCACGTCACCGATCTATTTAGATAGACCTCCGCCTGTTCGTTGGGTGTAGATAGATCCTCAGGGTGTCCTATGTGTATCAAGATAGGATCCGTCAGTTCTGTGTACCAGAGCATAGGTAGTCCATATGATTAGCAATCAGATAAAACCATGGGCCCGTGGTAAGTTTAGAAGCTAGTTCTAAACATTCTTTTTGAGATTGCTAATAGAATAGTCGACTGGATAATCCCGATAGAGATTTGACGTTCATATCTATATCTCTGGGATTTATCCGGATACCTGTGACGGAGGAATTATACATTTGCGATGACCTCGACCTGTATGGTTAGCGAGATTATCCGTGATCGTCATAATCTACGGGTGGATAGATTATGGACATGAATTTGATTTCGTGACGGATATACCTGAACCTAGAGAGTCTCAATAATGAAACATACTCGTTGAGCACTAGAGCAACAAATAAATAATATTGATTATTTATAAAGTCGTTTAAGGTTAAACGCAAGATACATGCTAAAGAGACTAGATAGTCATTTACTTAATTATTGTGTATTTACATTAATACTTGATTAATTTAAATACACATTAATTAATAGTCAAAATGAGTTATTTGACTATTTCCTAAATGAATATGTTTTTAATATTTAATGTAATATTATACATATATTTAATATATTGTATTTGATTAATTAATTAATTATTTAATTGTTAAATGATTAAATTAATTAAAATATAAATATCTTATGTTAGGAAAATTAAAGTAAATGACATTAGTTGCCATTGTTGACCAAAATAAATATCTAATAAAGGTTTAAAAAGTATTTATGCAAGTTGATTACTAATAATGAAATGAAATTGAAATTACAATTTGTTGCATTGGTATGCAAATTTCGGCCAAGACACTTTTTTGGCAAGTAAATTGTTTTTTCATTTTTCATTTCATTAACCTAATACACTTTTACAACAAACAAAGTTCCATTGAAGAAGGAAAGAAAGAAAGTGAAGAAAGAAGAAAGAAAAAACCAAAGAAAGAAAGCTTGGATTTTGTAAGTTTCTTAACTTACTATTAGAGAGGAATTTGTTCCTTAGGATCTAGGCTACCTCTCATGAGTTTCTTAAGTTATTCTTTTCTTTATTTTTGTGGTTTTTGATGATGGAAATTTTTTTAGAAGTGTGAGCATGTATGATGAACAAAGAGTGTACTAGTGTAGTTATATGTATTCTTTTAAGGTTTATGAAACCATGTTGCTATTCTAGAGTTGTTGACCCACTCTTAAATGACCTAGATTTGATCTTGAGTTGTTTCATTGTGTTGAGACTTGAATTAGATGAAAGATTGATGATTGAAGTAATTGATTTGGTGTATTAAGTCCAATTTGCCCAATTTGTTGAAATTGAAAAATTAGGGTTATAACCAATTCCAAATTTGGGGGTTTTGAGATATGTTGAGCATTTGGGTGTGTATTAGATGCATGCAAAGTTTCATGTTGATTGGATTTCATTAAGATGAGTTTTGAGACATGATGAATGACCAAATGGTCAATATCCCCCAAATGGAGCTCTCGGCATTGGAAGGAATTTGGGTTTTTGTGTCCTATGGTGTTTTGATGTTTTGAGCATGATTAATTCATCCTAGAAATGATTTAGAATCATTCAAAATTGATTGGATCAATTTCGGACTAAAACGGACAAAATACCACATAAGGGTAATTTGGTAATTTCACTTGAATTTGATTCAATTGAAATTTTTTTCATATTTGATTATTGGTTATTAAATAAATATGTTTATTTAATTAATCCGAGAAAAAGTTTTGAAATCTGAAAATCGGATTTTCACCGCTTCCGCTGCGTTACCGGATTCACCCCTATCAGACCCCTTCAAAATGGTATCAGAGCGAGTCTGATTCTAGGCCACTTAAAATGCTTAGCCTACATTGAATCAATGTTTAATCATGTTTTCTTGATTTATGCATGCTTATTAGGAACTAATTTGATTAGATTTAGGGTGTATGACACTTAGCGGAAAATCCCTAATAATAAGGTTTAAATGTAATTTGTATTTGATGCATGTTATATGGTCCGTCTTGTCAATACGGTTTATGAATACTTCTTTGTGACTACATCCGAGACCGTGCCTCTGCTGTGAGGGTGTAGCCGATAAAGATTTATTTATACCGGATGTATATCAGATACTAGATAAATTCAAGTAAAAGCGGAATTCTGAACGTGCCCTAGCTGTCAGGATTACGTAAGTAACTTGAGTTTATCATTGGCGAGTTTAACCTTGGTACGTCTCCTTGTGGGCCTGCCTTCGCAGCGACAACGAGAAACGGCCAGGACCGGATACTTAGGAGTCATTTTGAGTGATTGACAAATGAGTTGTCTACCTGATGAATATACGTAGGCGAGACCGTGCCTCTGCTGTGAGCTGAAATATATTCACGGGATCCACTTTTCACTATTTATATTTAATTTAATTATTAAATATTTGTATTCTGTTTTGGGATTACAGTATTGCATGATTTAGTGGGAGGGGCATATTAGATTAAAAATCCATGATCTAGTTTATGCTTTTGATATTATATGAAACTGCTTAATTTCTGCTAACCGTTTTTCGTGATCTATATGATAGATTTGCGATGGCGGGTCAATCCACAAACCAGTTTGCGCGTATGTTAGATGCGAACAAACTAAAAGGCGCTGAGAACTTTGCAGACTGGGAATTGGATTTGAGGATTGTCCTCGATTCCGAAAAGTTGGGTTATGTTCTTGAGGGCCCTTGCCCCTTGCAGTGGGTGAGGATGCTTCGGAAGAGGAACGCCAAGTTTTTGAAGCTTGGAAGAATGATGATTTAAGGGTTAAATCATACATTCTTAGTTCGCTCTCTCCGAAACTCAAGCAACAATACTATGGAACATCAGATTCCTATAGTATGATAACGCGATTAAGACAATCGTTCGAGAACCAGGAACAGGTTATTGTTCACAAGGTCGCCATGGAACTGTTTCATGCGCGTCTGGATGAGGGGCAAAGTGTTAGCCCACATGTTCTTCAAATGATCGATTTGATCGATCAATTCATGAGGCAACATAATCTCATCCTGAATGACATTCTCGGTAGGAGTGTCATTCTTGGTTCTCTGCCAGCTTCATTCCGCCAGTTTGTGATGTACTTCAACATGCACGGGACAGTCTGCACCTACCAGGAGCTACATAGGATGTTGCTCACGGCAGAAGAGGATCTGAAGAAGGGAGTACCGACTCGCCCACCTAGATCTACTTCTCTTTCTGCTTCTTCCCAAGGAATGTCCAAGGGAAAGAAGAAGAAGGGAGGAAGAAGAAGAAGGCCTTCGGTCCTCCACAGCAGGCGAAGATAGCCAAGCCCAAAAGGGCTTCTGAAGACAAATGCCACCACTGCGGCAAGTCGGGCACTGGAAGAGAAACTGTCCAGATTACATTGCCCAGATGAGGAGAGACAGAGCATCTACATCAGGTACTTTTATTTTTCCAGTTATTGATTTATCTTTGGCTTGTGAAGCCGTTACATCCAGCTGGATTTTAGATTCTGCTTGTCCCATTCACATTTGCAATTCGTTGCAGGTGCTGAAGGAAAGTAGGAGGCTGAAGCCAGGGGAGATGCAGTTGCGGTTCGGGAGTGGAGACTCTTTGGATGCAGTTGCAGTGGGAGTATGCGAGATCTCATTGCCGAATGGGACACTTTTGTTAATGACTGTCATTTTGTACCAGGATGTGTCGCTAATATTATATCACTTTTTGTACTTGATACAGAAGGCTTTTGTATGAATATTAAGAATAGTTCTTTGTATTTATATGATAGAAATAATATTCAGATCCTTAGTTGTCCAAATCAGCATGGTCATTATACATTGCAAACTTCAAAAGATATATTAAATACTGGAGTTAATAAACGTAGATTACCTGTAATTAATAATACTGAACTTTGGCATATGAGACTTGGTCACATTGGCGTTAAACGCCTTACCCAATTGGTTAGGAATGGTTTGATATCAGATCTTACCATTGAATCCTATCCAACTTGTGAATCCTGTATTCAGGGTAAAATGACCAAGGCCCCATTTTCTGGTGTTGGACACCGTGCCGTTAACTTACTGGAACTCGTACATTCTGATGTATGTGGTCCACTAAGTCAAACTGCTCACAGTGGTTATTCATACTTCGTTACCTTTACCGATGATCTGTCACGGTACGGTTATGTCTATTTGATGCGACATAAATCGGAAACCTTTGAAAAGTTCAAAGAGTTCCGAAATGAAGTAGAAAAAAAACGACTGGTAAATATATTAAATGCCTTCGATCAGATCGAGCGGGCGAATATATGAGTGGTGAGTTCATGGATTATATGAAGGAGAATGGGATTCTCGCTCAATATACTCCTCCAGGTACACCAAGCACAACGTGTGTATCTGAAAGGAGAAATCGGACTTTATTGGATATGGTCCGATCGATGTTGAGTTTCACAGATTTGCCCTATTACTTATGGGGTTACTGTCTCTTAACAGCCGCACATCTTTTGAATAAGATTCCTTCAAAGGCTGTTCCTACGACACCGTATGAGATATGGTTCGGTAGGAGACCGAATCTTAATTATATTAAGGTTTGGGGTTGTCCTGCCTATGTCAGGGTAACTCAGCAAAGTAAGCTTTCGCCTCGAGGGCAAAAGTTTAGGTTTGTTGGATATCCCTCAAATACGAGGGGATATCTGTTCTATGATACCGAGCATCGAAATGTGTTCGTAGCTCGCTTCGCAAAATTTCTAGAAGTAGAATTTTTGTCAGAAGGTGGTGATCATAGACAGGTTGAACTTGATGAAGTCCAACCTGAAAACAACGAACCAACGGAGGAACCTGAAGTTCAAGTAGATGAAGGACCTTCAACACACACACTCCGTAGGTCGGAAAGGGTATCTAGACCTCCTGAACGCTTGTATTTGATACAAGAAAAGAGTCTGGATGTTCTCTTAGTTGAAGAGACCGATCCTTTCACCTATAGAGAATCGATGTTGGACATCGACTCCGTGAAATGGCAAAGTGCCATGAAATCCGAGATAGATTCAATGCATGAAAATCAAGTTTGGGACTTGATTCCGCTTCCCGAAGGAATTGTTCCTATCGGTTGTAAATGGGTTTACAAAAGGAAGCGCGGGCCTGACGGTAAGGTTGAAACTTACAAGGCCCGACTGGTAGCAAAAGGTTACACGCAGCGACCTGGCGTCGACTACGATGAAACTTTTCTTTCGCCTATGCAATGCTTAAGTCTATCGGATTTTGCTTTCTATAGCTGCGTATCATGACTACGAGATTTGGCAAATGGATGTCAAAACGGCTTTTCTAAATGGGTTTCTTGATGAAGAAATCTATATGGAACAGCCGGAAGGTTTCACATCCAGCCAAACCTCGGGTATGGTTTGTAAGCTTAAGAAGTCCATTTATGGACTTAAACAAGCTTCACGAAGTTGGAATCTTCGATTCGACGAGATTATCAGATCGTCTGGTTTTCTTAAGAATTCGGAAGAATCCTGTGTGTATCAGAAGGCCAGTGGGAGCATGGTCGTATTTTTAGTCCTGTATGTTGATGACATCCTAATCATTGGGAATGATTTAGGTATGTTACAAAGCGTTAAAGCATATCTCTGTAAGAATTTCTCCATGAAGGACCTGGGAGAAGCTTCCTATGTTTTAGGGATAAAACTCTATCGAGATAGACAAAGGAGGCTGATTGGGTTATCCCAATCAACGTACATAGATAAGATCTTGGAACGGTATAGTTTTGGTAACTGTAAGACAGCAAACATACCGTTCAGACATGGGATTCATCTTTCTAAGAAGATGTGTCCACAAACAGAAGATGAGAAGGTTAGAATGTCTAACCAACCTTATGCTTCGTGTTTGGGTAGCATAATGTATGCCATGTTATGTACGAGGCCTGATATAGTTTCGCTGTTAGCGTAACTAGCAGATATCAGTCCAATCCAGGTAATGACCATTGGATGGCCATTAAACATATCCTAAAGTATCTTAAAGGTACTAAGGATAAGTTGATAATATATGGAGGAAACGAACTGCAGGTTAACGGGTATACAGACTCCGATTTTCAATCGGATCCCGATGATAGAAAGTCTACATCTGGATTTGTCTTTACCCTTAACGGAGGTGCAGTGTGTTGGAAGAGTCCAAACAGGGATCTACAGCTGATTCCACCACTGAGGCGGAATATATTGCAGCTTCTGAAGCCGCAAAAGAGGCTGTGTGGATAAAGAACTTTATCACAGAATTGGGAGTTGTCCCAAGTATCGAGAATGCGATTCCGTTATACTGTGATAATACTGGAGCCATTGCGCAAGCAAAGGAACCGAGGGCGCATCAGAAGTCGAAGCATGTGGAACGCAAGTACCCATCATTCGAGAGATCGTGTCGCGAGGGGATATTGTCGTGTGCAAGGTACCGAGTGAAGACAACGTAGCAGACCCGCTGACGAAGGCCATACCTCCGAAGTTGTTTGATAAACACGTGGAGTCGATGGGTATTAGATACAATCGATATTGGCACTAGAGCAAGTGGGAGATTTTGTAGGGGTTGGTGCTCAGAGCGCCAATTCCCGGTTGTATTTTGTTAAATACTTCTGTAAAACATTATTATTAGTAATAATATATGCAGTTTCTATAATATAATCTATCTTTTATATGGTAAAGACGTAATGACCTTAGAATGATTAGTCATGATACAGTTGCAAAAGCGTCGCAACGGACATTGAGTCGTATCATGACGTTGTCATTCTCAGACAGTTCCTGGTCAAGGTTTACACTACTTGGTCAGTATAGTAAACCCGTTGAGACCGGTACATGTCGTATACTGGAATATATGATTCCAATGGTTTCTCAATGAACCATTAGTCTTGGAGACTAGTATAGACGTGTGGGTGTTTATAGCGGATAAACACTGAACGACTCACCGAAGATTCTTAATGGATGGTACACCAGCGTCAATAAGAATCTTCTCTGGGTTGAGTAGCACTTGTGATTCTTAGACTTGAGATGCCATTGTGGGCACATGAGACATCTTCTACACTTAGATGGCAGTCACGTCACCGATCTATTTAGATCAGACCTCCGCCTGTTCGTTGGGTGTAGATAGATCCTCAGGGTGTCCTATGTGTATCAAGATAGGATCCGTCAGTTCTGTGTACCAGAGCATAGGTAGTCCATATGATTAGCAATCAGATAAAACCATGGGCCCGTGGTAAGTTTAGAAGCTAGTTCTAAACACTCTTTTTGAGATTGCTAATAGAATAGTCGACTGGATAATCCCGATAGAGATTTGACGTTTACATCTATATCTCTGGGATTTATCCGGATACCTGTGACGGAGGAATTATACATTTGCGATGACCTCGACCTGTATGGTTTCGCGAGATTATCCGTGATCGTCATAATCTACGGGTGGATAGATTATGGACATGAAATTTGATTTCGTGACGGATATACCTGAACCTAGAGAGTCTCAATAATGAAACATACTCGTGAGCACTAGAGCAACATAAATAAATAATATTGATTATTTATAAAGTCGTTTAATGGTTAAACGCAAGATACATGCTAAAGACACTAGATAGTCATTTACTTAATTATTGTGTATTTACATTTAATACTTGATTAATTTAAATACACATTAATTAATAGTCAAAATGAGTTATTTGACTTATTTCCTAAATGAATATATGTTTTTAATATTTAATGTAAATATTATACATATATTTAATATATTTGTATTTGATTAATTAATTAATTATTTAATTGTTAAATGATTAAATTAATTAAAATATAAATATCTTATGTTAGGATAATTAAAGTAAATGACATTAGTTGCAATGTTGACCAAAATAAATATCTAATAAAGGTTATAAAAGATATTTATGCAAGTTGATTTACTAATAATGAAATGAATTGAAATTACAATTTGTTGAATTTGGTATGCAAATTTCGGCCAAGGACACTTTTTTGGAAGTATAAATTGTTTTTTCATTTTTCATTTTCTTAACCTAATACACTTTATCACAAACAAAGTTCCATTGAAGAAGAAAGGCAAAGAAAGAAAGTGAAGAAAGAAAAGAAAAACCAAAGAAAAAGCTTGGATTTTGTAAGTTTCTTAAACTTACTATTAGAGAGGAATTTGTTCCTTATGATCTAGGCTACCTCTCATGAGTTTCTTAGTTATTCTTTTCTTTATTTCTTGTGGTTTTTGATGATGGAAATTTTTTTAGAAGTGTTGAGCATGTATGATGAACAAAGAGTGTAACTAGTGTAGTTATATGTATTCTTTTAAGGTTTATGAAACCATGTTGCTATTCTAGAGTTGTTGACCCACTCTTAAATGACCTAGATTTGATCTTGAGTTGTTTCATTGTGTTGAGACTTGAATTAGATGAAAGATTGATGATTGAAGTAATTGATTTGGTGTATTAAGTCCAATTTGCCTAATTTGTTGAAATTGAAAAATTAGGGTTTATAACAATTCAAATTTGGGGGTTTTGAGATATGTTGAGCATTTGGGTGTGTATAGATGCATGCAAAGTTTCATGTTGATTGGATTTCATTAAGATGAGTTTTGAGACATGAAATGACCAAATGGTCAATATCCCCCTTTGGAGGGCTCTCGGCCTTGGACAAGGAATTTGGGTTTTTTGGTCCTATGGTGTTTTGACGTTTTGAGCATGATTAATTCATCCTAGAAATGATTTAGAATCATTCAAAATTGATTGGATCAATTTCGGACTAAAACGGACAAAATACCACATAAGGGTAATTTGGTAATTTCACTTGAATTGATTCAATTGAAATTTTATTTCATTATTTGATTATTGGGTTATTAAATAAATTGTTTATTTAATTAATCCGAGAAAAAGTTTTGAAATCTGAAAATCGGATTTTCACCGCTTCCGCTGCGTTACCGGATTCACCCCTATCAGACCCCTTCAAAATGGTATCAGAGCGAGTCTGATTCTAGGCCACTTAAAATGCTTAGCCTACATTGAATCAATGTTTAATCATGTTTTCTTGATTTATGCATGCTTATTAGGAACTAATTTGATTAGATTTAGGGTGTATGACACTTAGCGGAAAATCCCTAATAATAAGGTTTAAATGTAATTTGTATTTGATGCATGTTATATGGTCCGTCTTGTCAATACGGTTTATGAATACTTCTTTGTGACTACATCCGAGACCGTGCCTCTGCTGTGAGGGTGTAGCCGATAAAGATTTATTTATACCGGATGTATATCAGATACTAGATAAATTCAAGCGAAAGCGGAATTCTGAACGTGCCCTAGCTGTCAGGATTACGTAAGTAACTTGAGTTTATCATTGACGAGTTTAACCTTGGTACGTCTCCTTGTGGGCCTGCCTTCGCAGCGACAACGAGAAACGGCCAGGACCGGATACTTAGGAGTCATTAGTGAATGATTGACAAATGAGTTGTCTACCTGATGAATATACGTAGGCGAGACCGTGCCTCTGCTGTGAGCCGAAATATATTCACGGGATCCACTTTTCACTATTTATATTTAATTTAATTATTAAATATTTGTATTCTGTTTTGGGATTACAGTATTGCATGATTTAGTGGGAGGGGCATATTAGATTAAAAATCCATGATCTAGTTTATGCTTTTGATATTATATGAAACTGCTTAATTCTGCTAACCGTTTTTCGTGATCTATATGATAGATTTGCGATGGCGGGTCAATCCACAAACCAGTTTGCGCGTATGTTAGATGCGAACAAACTGAAAGGCGCTGAGAACTTTGCAGACTGGGAATTGGATTTGAGGATTGTCCTCGATTCCGAAAAGTTGGGTTATGTTCTTGAGGGTCCGTTGCCCCTTGCAGTGGGTGAGGATGCTTCGGAAGAGGAACGCCAAGTTTTTGAAGCTTGGAAGAATGATGATTTAAGGGTTAAATCATACATTCTTAGTTCGCTCTCTCCGAAACTCAAGCAACAATACTATGGAACATCAGATTCCTATAGTATGATAACGCGATTAAGACAATCGTTCGAGAACCAGGAACAGGTTATTGTTCACAAGGTCGCCATGGAACTGTTCATGCGCGTCTGGATGAGGGGCAAAGTGTTAGCCCACATGTTCTTCAAATGATCGATTTGATCGATCAATTGAGGCAACATAATCTCATCCTGAATGACATTCTCGGTAGGAGTGTCATTCTTGGTTCTCTGCCAGCTTCATTCCGCCAGTTTGTGATGTACTTCAACATGCACGGGACAGTCTGCACCTACCAGGAGCTACATAGGATGTTGCTCACGGCAGAAGAGGATCTGAAGAAGGGAGTACCGACTCGCCCACCTAGATCTACTTCTCTTTCGGCTTCTTCCCAAGGATGGTCCAAGGGAAAGAAGAAGAAAGGGAAGAAGAAGAAGGCCTTCGGTCCTCCACAGCAGGCGAAGATAGCCAAGCCCAAAAGGGCTTCTGAAGACAAATGCCACCACTGCGGCAAGGTCGGGCACTGGAAGAGAAACTGTCCAGATTACATTGCTCAGATCAGGAGAGACAGAGCATCTACATCAGGTACTTTTATTTTTCCAGTTATTGATTTATCTTTGGCTTGTGAAGCCGTTACATCCAGCTGGATTTTAGATTCTGCTTGTCCCATTCACATTTGCAATTCGTTGCAGGTGCTGAAGGAAAGTAGGAGGCTGAAGCCAGGGGAGATGCAGTTGCGGTTCGGGAGTGGAGACTCTTTGGATGCAGTTGCAGTGGGAGTATGCGAGATCTCATTGCCGAATGGGACACTTTTGTTAATGACTGTCATTTTGTACCAGGATGTGTCGCTAATATTATATCTCTTTTTGTATTGATACAGAAGGCTTTGTGTATGAATATTAAGAATAGTTCTTTGTATTTATATGATAGAAATAATATTCAGATCCTTAGTTGTCCAAATCAGCATGGTCATTATACATTGCAAACTTCAAAAGATATATTAAATACTGGAGTTAATAAACGTAGATACTGAATTAATAATACTGAACTTTGGCATATGAGACTTGGTCACATTGGCGTTAAACGCCTTACCCAGTTGGTTAGGAATGGTTTGATACCAGATCTCACCATTGAATCCTATCCAACTTGTGAATCCTGTATTCAGGGTAAAATGACCAAGGCCCCATTTTCTGGTGTTGGACACCGTGCCGTTAACTTACTGGAACTCGTACATTCTGATGTATGTGGTCCACTAAGTCAAACTGCTCACAGTGGTTATTCATACTTCGTTACCTTTACCGATGATTTGTCACGGTACGGTTATGTCTATTTGATGCGACATAAATCGGAAACCTTTGAAAAGTTCAAAGAGTTCCGAAATGAAGTAGAAAAACAGACTGGTAAATATATTAAATGCCTTCGATCAGATCGAGGCGGCGAATATATGAGTGGTGAGTTCATGGATTATATGAAGGAGAATGGGATTCTCGCTCAATATACTCCTCCAGGTACACCACAGCACAACGGTGTATCTGAAAGGAGAAATCGGACTTTATTGGATATGGTCCGATCGATGTTGAGTTTCACAGATTTGCCCTATTACTTATGGGGTTACTGTCTCTTAACAGCCGCACATCTTTTGAATAAGATTCCTTCAAAGGGTTCCTACGACACCGTATGAGATATGGTTCGGTAGGAGACCGAATCTTAATTATATTAAGGTTTGGGGTTGTCCTGCCTATGTCAGGTGAACTCAGCAAAGTAAGCTTTCGCCTCGAGGGCAAAAGTTTAGGTTTGTTGGATATCCCTCAAATACGAGGGGATATCTGTTCTATGACACCGAGCATCGAAATGTGTTCGTAGCTCGCTTCGCAAAATTTCTAGAAGTAGAATTTTTGTCAGAAGGTGGTGATCATAGACAGGTTGAGCTTGATGAAGTCCAACCTGAAAACAACGAACCAACGGAGGAACCTGAAGTTCAAGTAGATGAAGGACCTTCAACACACACACTCCGTAGGTCGGAAATGGTATCTAGACCTCCTGAACGCTTGTATTTGATACAAGAAAAGAGTCTGGATGTTCTCTTAGTTGAAGAGACCGATCCTTTCACCTATAGAGAATCGATGTTGGACATCGACTCCGTGAAATGGCAAAGTGCCATGAAATCCGAGATAGATTCAATGCATGAAAATCAAGTTTGGGACTTGATTCCGCTTCCCGAAGGAATTGTTCCTATCGGTTGTAAATGGGTTTACAAAAGGAAGCGCGGGCCTGACGGTAAGGTTGAAACTTACAAGGCCCGACTGGTAGCAAAAGGTTACACGCAGCGACCTGGCGTCGACTACGATGAAACTTTTTCGCCGGTAGCAATGCTTAAGTCTATCCGGATTTTGCTTTCTATAGCTGCGTATCATGACTACGAGATTTGGCAAATGGATGTCAAAACGGCTTTTCTAAATGGATTTCTTGATGAAGAAATCTATATGGAACAGCCGGAAGGTTTCACATCCAGCCAAACTCGGGTATGGTTTGTAAGCTTAAGAAGTCCATTTATGGACTTAAACAAGCTTCACGAAGTTGGAATCTTCGATTCGATGAGATTATCAGATCGTCTGGTTTTCTTAGAATTCGGAAGAATCCTGTGTGTATCAGAAGGCCAGTGGGAGCATGGTCGTATTTTTAGTCCTGTATGTTGATGACATCCTAATCATTGGGAATGATTTAGGATGTTACAAAGCGTTAAAGCATATCTCTGTAAGAATTTCTCCATGAAGGACCTGGGAGAAGCTTCCTATGTTTTAGGGATAAAACTCTATCGAGATAGACAAAGGAGGCTGATTGGGTTATCCCAATCAACGTACATAGATAAGATCTTGGAACGGTATAGTTTTGGTAACTGTAAGACAGCAAACATACCGTTCAGACATGGGATTCATCTTTCCAAGAAGATGTGTCCCACAACAGAAGATGAGAAGGTTAGAATGTCTAACCAACCTTATGCTTCGTGTTTGGGTAGCATAATGTATGCCATGTTATGTACGAGGCCTGATATCAGTTTCGCTGTTAGCGTAACTAGCAGATATCAGTCCAATCCAGGTAATGACCATTGGATGGCCATTAAACATATCCTAAAGTATCTTAAAGGTACTAAGGATAAGTTGATAATATATGGAGGAAACGAACTGCAGGTTAACGGGTATACAGACTCCGATTTTCAATCGGATCCCGATGATAGAAAGTCTACATCTGGATTTGTCTTTACCCTTAACGGAGGTGCAGTTGTTGGAAGAGTTCCAAACAGGGATCTACAGCTGATTCCACCACTGAGGCGGAATATATTGCAGCTTCTGAAGCCGCAAAAGAGGCTGTGTGGATAAAGAACTTTATCACAGAATTGGGAGTTGTCCCAAGTATCGAGAATGCGATTCCGTTATACTGTGATAATACTGGAGCCATTGCGCAAGCAAAGGAACCGAGGGCGCATCAGAAGTCGAAGCATGTGGAACGCAAGTACCACATCATTCGAGAGATCGTGTCGCGAGGGGATATTGTGTGTGCAAGGTACCGAGTGAAGACAACGTAGCAGACCCGCTGACGAAGGCCATACCTCCGAAGTTGTTTGATAAACACGTGGAGTCGATGGGTATTAGATACAATCGATATTGGCACTAGAGCAAGTGGGAGATTTTGTAGGGGTTGGTGCTCAGAGCGCCAATTCCCGGTTGTATTTTGTTAAATACTTCTGTAAAACATTATTATTAGTAATAATATATGCAGTTTCTATAATATAATCTTATCTTTTATATGGTAAAGACGTAATGACCTTAGAATGATTAGTCATGATACAGTTGCAAAAGCGTCGCAACGGACATTGAGTCGTATCATGACGTTGTCATTCTCAGACAGTTCCTGGTCAAGGTTTACACTACTTGGTCAGTATAGTAAACCCGTTGAGACCGGTACATGTCGTATACTGGAATATATGATTCCAATGGTTTCTCAATGAACCATTAGTCTTGGAGACTAGTATAGACGTGTGGGTGTTTATAGCGGATAAACACTGAACGACTCACCGAAGATTCTTAATGGATGGTACACCAGCGTCAATAAGAATCTTCTTGGGTTGAGTAGCACTTGTGATTCTTAGACTTGAGATGCCATTGTGGGCACATGAGACATCTTCTACACTTAGATGGCAGTCACGTCACCGATCTATTTAGATCAGACCTCCGCCTGTTCGTTGGTGTAGATAGATCCTCAGGGTGTCCTATGTGTATCAAGATAGGATCCGTCAGTTCTGTGTACCAGAGCATAGGTAGTCCATATGATTAGCAATCAGATAAAACCATGGGCCCGTGGTAAGTTAGAAGCTAGTTCTAAACATTCTTTTCTTTTTGAGATTGCTAATAGAATAGTCGACTGGATAATCCCGATAGAGATTTGACGTTCATATCTATATCTGGGATTTATCCGGATACCTGTGACGGAGGAATTATACATTTGCGATGACCTCGACCTGTATGGTTTAGCGAGATTATCCGTGATCGTCATAATCTACGGGTGGATAGATTATGGACATGAAATTTGATTTCGTGACGGATATACCTGAACCTAGAGAGTCTCAATAATGAAACATACTCGTTGAGCACTAGAGCAACATAAATAAATAATATTGATTATTTATAAAGTCGTTTAATGGTTAAACGCAAGATACATGCTAAAGACACTAGATAGTCATTTACTTAATTATTGTGTATTTACATTTAATACTTGATTAATTTAAATACACATTAATTAATAGTCAAAATGAGTTATTTGACTTATTTCCTAAATGAATAATGTTTTAATATTTAATGTAAATATTATACATATATTTAATATATTTGTATTTGATTAATTAATTAATTATTTAATTGTTAAATGATTAAATTAATTAAAATATAAATATCTTATGTTAGGATAATTAAAGTAAATGACATTAGTTGCAATTGTTGACCAAAATAAATATCTAATAAAGGTTATAAAAGATATTTATGCAAGTTGATTTACTAATAATGTAAATGAAATTGAAATTACAATTTGTTGCATTTGGTATGCAAATTTCGGCCAAGACACTTTTGGCAAGTATAAATTTTTTTTCATTTTTCATTTCATTAACCTAATACACTTTATCACAAACAAAGTTCCATTGAAGAAAGGCAAAGAAAGAAAGTGAAGAAAGAAAAGAAAAACCAAAGAAAAAGCTTGGATTTTGTAAGTTTCTTAAACTTACTATTAGAGAGGAATTTGTTCCTTATGATCTAGGCTACCTCTCATGAGTTTCTAAGTTATTTTTTCTTTATTTCTTGTGGTTTTTGATGATGGAAATTTTTTTAGAAGTGTTGAGCATGTATGATGAACAAAGAGTGTAACTAGTGTAGTTATATGTATTCTTTTAAGGTTTATGAAACCATGTTGCTATTCTAGAGTTGTTGACCCACTCTTAAATGACCTAGATTTGATCTTGAGTTGTTTCATTGTGTTGAGACTTGAATTAGATGAAAGATTGATGATTGAAGTAATTGATTTGGTATTAAGTCCAATTTGCCAATTTGTTGAAATTGAAAAATTAGGGTTTATAACCAATTCTAAATTTGGGGTTTTTGAGATATGTTGAGCATTTGGGTGTGTATTAGATGCATGCAAAGTTTCATGTTGATTGGATTTCATTAAGATGAGTTTTGAGACATGAAATGACCAAATGGTCAATATCCCCCATTTGGAGGCTCTCGGCCTTGGACAAGAAATTTGGGTTTTTTTGTGTCCTATGGTGTTTTGACGTTTTGAGCATGATTAATTCATCCTAGAAATGATTTAGAATCATTCAAAATTGATTGGATCAATTTCGGACTAAAACGGACAAAATACCACATAAGGGTAATTTGGTAATTTCACTTGAATTTGATTCAATTGAAATTTTATTTCATTATTTGATTATTGGGTTATTAAATAAATATGTTTATTTAATTAATCCGAGAAAAAGTTTTGAAATCTGAAAATCGGATTTTCACCGCTTCCGCTGCGTTACCGGATTCACCCCTATCAGACCCCTTCACAGTATGCCGGTCTTCAATTCCAAAAATTCAGGATTTAAGTTTTAAAATATTTACACATGACCCTAATGCATCTATATAATTTACATATGTCCTATGAACTTAGAACTTAAAATTAAGAACTCACTTACAAAGAGATCCCTAAGTAAGAGTACACAAGATATTTTCTTTTGTCGCTTGAGTTCACATCCATTGCTCTTCACCTCTAATATGCTTCGACATCTTTTTGTAATGTCCGTTAATTGCGTGTCGAAGACTTCTAGTGTGCATCCTCAAAATCCATCTTGAGAATATATCGCAAACAATCTCCCCATTTTTATTGATGGCAACCTTTAAAACTTATGAAGCTTTGAAAGTCCAAAATTATTGACGATTTTGCCCCCCCTCAATATTAGCTCCCTCTCAAATTGTGATTGTCTTTAATATAGCTCTATAAAAATTTAGACAAATACATTAGTATAACCTTGCTCCCCTCTTAATACAAGGGTGAGGAAAACACAAGTTTTAATCTCATTCCTATGATTTCTCCCTATTTGACATTATCAAAAAGGATGGAGAAGTAAAACTTAAGCTTAATGAGATACCAAAAAATATGTGTGCATAAAACATATCAAAAAGTTTATACGTATACACATTTATCATTTTCATATATTTCTCCCATATTGCTATATAATGTAAAATTCATGCAAGAAACATCAAAATCACCCAAGTTAATCAATATCCATGCATTTCATTTTCAACCAATAATTCTCAATGGCAATACATATTCTAGGCTAAACATTCAAAATGATCACACAAATCATACGAACCAATAAGTCCTATGTGATACCAACTGATACTAAATTAGATTAATAATTGTGATTAAACATAGGATGAAATCAAATGAAAAACCAATTGAAATACAGTTTGCCTAATCACTAGTATGCTTCAAACTCAAGTTCAATTCATATCAATTGAAATAAGCATAAACATAAAAGTTGGAAGAAACGGTACCAATATTTTCGTAAACACGGATTTTACCTATTACCGTTTTCACAAAGTGACAAATCCACCAATCATCAAGTTCATTTATTTGTTAGGATTGCATTTGAGATTCTTCTCTTTTTGAGCTCTCTCCTCATCTTTGTTAAGTCTTTGGGATCATTTCGCATTTCTCATTAAGAACCAATCCCAAAGCTCCCCATACAAAATCATTTAAATGTATTTTGGCACCCAAACTTTCTTGGGTCCATGGGGTTAATTTTGATTCCTTGGGGAATCCATGCATTTACATTCACATTTTTGTTTATGCACACAAATATTTTTTGTCATTTCTTATTGCTGCATGACATGTGATATTTTCATTAAAAGTAACATGTGCATGAGATTGGATGCCTTTATAAAATAATTCTTCAAAAATTTTCTTTTGATGTGAGCCATATATCTCAATCCTTCTATTTTTAAAACACATCTTTGAGATCCAATTAGCATATTAAAAGTTTTCTCTCCCAAAGTAAATTTAGCAACAATGTTATGCAAATCCACAATCGTTTTATTCAAGACAACATTTTCATTCATAATAGATTTGCAATCATATGTATTTAAGCTAAATCATATGTATTTGAGCTAGATGGCATAATAGATATGCTCTTTTCAAGTTGTAGCTTTTCATCTATTAAGCATGCGATTTATTTTCATGCATTTTATTTTTCTCAGCAATTAATGCATGATCATTTAATAGTGATGAATGCTTATTTTTAATCAATCTCTGCTTCTTCCTAAGCAAATCATACAATTCAAGTAATTCATTGAAAGTGTCAAGCAATTCATCATATTTAAAGGAATCATGTACCTTTTCATCATCTCTTTTATCTAAATCATCAGTAGCCATAAAAGCGAGATTTGTTCTCTCTTCAATCTCCTCATCGGATGAGCTAATGTCACTATCGCTCCAAGTTGCCTTCATTGTTTTCTTCTTGAATTTTCCTTTGAATATCTTCATTGGGCAATCGACAACCACATGACTCGACTTTTCACACTCAAAGCAAATGATATTGTCTTTATTGTGCTTCCGCGGCCAATTTTCTTCTTTCTTCTCATCCATATGAGATTTTTCCCTTTCTTTTTTCGGATTTAAGGAACTTCTTGAACTTATTGGTCGTATGTGCCAACTCATCATCACTATCTTTTTCTTTATCACTAGAGCTAACATCATCCCTTTTCTCACCAATGACTTAAGGATTAATCTCTTCGTATTCTTTTATTCTTCTTCTCTTAAGTCCATCTAGAGCTCCATCTCATATTCCAATAAATTTCCAGCTAAATCATCTAATTTCAAATTATTGGCATTATTTGATTCCTTGATGATGGAGGTAAAAATTCTATATTTTTTAGGGAGCGACCTAAGAATTTTCTTCATTTAATCGCTAGAGTCAATCTTTTTCTTAAAACATTAAGTTGATTCATAATTATTATGAACTTAGAAATCATATGCTCAATTTCTTCACCGGCTTCTATTTTGAAGCTATCTAACTCACACATGAACCGGATGATCTTTGACTTCTTCATTTGGCTTGTGCCCTCATTGAACATTTCTAAAGACTTTCATAATTCAAATGCATTTCCAAACTTCGGAAGCTTGTTAATTTGACTTCGATCAATTGCGCACAAACGATGTTGAGTGCATTGGCATTTAAATAGGCTTGTATGTATTCCTTATTGGTCCATTCAAAATATGGCTTAAACTCCACACCATTGTTATCCTTCTTCATTGCCATTCTTGTACCTTGTGTGATAACTTTGAAGGATTGCACATCAACGACAAAAGGTAGTTTAATATCTTCATTCTCTAATAGGTATAGTAGGTTCCAATGTAGAATGAGGGACTACTGGTTGAAAATCCCTCGGCAAGATTTGATAAGTAGCTTGTAGAGGCCATGATCGATTTTCGGACGATTAAATCTTTGTTGAGAATATCTCGTTCCGATACCATTTGAAATTACCTACAAGCACACATCAAATAAACTCTCTATACCCAAGAGGGATGATGAATTGGGTAATGGCCTAATATTGCGAAAATAAAAATTCTTACCGATTTTACGCTATTAAGCTAGTAGCTTGACCAATTTAGCTTAAATTAATTTTCTCAATCACAATATATTCCCTAATAGCAAGTTTCTAATTAATATGCAAATATGAAAATAAACTTGCGATAATTAAAAGTTAGGGGATAGAGAAAATGACACTTGTGATTTATAGTGGTTCGGGCAACAATGCATGTGTCCACTCCCATAAGCCGCACTTGAAGATTTCCACTAAGTTGAATCAACAACTTACATCGAGTTTTTCGTGACTCACTCGCAACCAAGAGTTTTATTCCCTAGGTTCACTCCAAATCGTTACACAATAGTTTTATCCCTATGTTCACTCTGAAAACCTTTATAATAAATTTTCTCAATAGGCTCACTCACAAATCTTTACAACGCACCATTTGCTGGAGCGGATGTGGAACCCTAGGGTCGGATCGGTGCTTCGCGCAGCAGAAGTGGGTCTAACTCGTGGATATCTAGCATGTGAGTTTTTTAAAAATATTTTCTGTAAAACTACATTCCATTTTGAGTCTGTAGAATAAAACGGGGACCAAAATGGAGTCCGGAAAATCCGAAACAGAGAAATTGAAGTTTCAGTATCTATCAGCTCTGTGCGGCGCGGCGCGGAAGCTTGGGAGTCGAGACGCTCCAAAGTGTGAGAGCAACTGCGAGAGCTGAACATCTCAACGTCGCGACGAGTAAGGGTTAGCGTCGCGATGCTAAGCTTTAATCTAGAGTTTCAAACTCTAATTAATTGTTCAATTTCCAACATGAACATCTTTGACCCAATTACAAGCATATTATTTTTATACTTCCAAAGCATCTTAACACAATTCATTAGCCTAATTTCAACTTTAAGTTATATAATTATGCATCCAATACATAATTCATCACTATATGTCTCACTAATGAAAACTCACTAATGAAAAATATAGCTTAGGATAAGATCAAACATTCTCTAGTAAGCTTGATATAAAGATCAATTCTCCTTCTCCTTGTTGAAATTGTTGGAGAACTTTCAAGGTTTAGCAAGCTTCACTCCAAGATCCAATCTTGATTCCAATGCAAGCAAGCTTCACTGTAAGATCCAATCTTGATTTCTCCAAGATGAAATGTTGTAGAGATCTTCCAAAGCATCTTTAAACACTTCTCTAACTTAAGCTAATTTCTCCACGAAATGCATCAAATCGAATCAAATCGTTGACATTCAATTAGTTTGATCAAAGTGACTCCATCTACATTAAATAGCATAAGTGGCCTAATTTTGGAGTCAAAGTATCATTTGAGAAGTAATTTTGATGGCAATAACAAAGGGATTCCTTAATGAATGAAAATGAAAACAAAAAATGCAAGAAAAGGATATTTGGTAGGAAGAGATATAATGTACATAAAGTCAACAAAGAAAAAGGCATGGCCATTAATGTACCTCCAGTGCTCAACATGGTTTGAATTTTTGGCGCCCATGTCCCACTCCAAGCAAATCCTAATCATAGCAAAAGCATATATCATACAAACATATTAAAATAAGAATATTTAGAAAAAAAGGAAGAAACAAGTAACAATATGAACTGTGAACTAACCTTGGCCCAAGCAATTGGTGGTGGTGTTCCGACCACTGCGGCAAATGCAAGCAAAAGACCCATCCAAACCAGTGAAGCCACACGAACCCCCACTGGTTTCACAATCCTTGCAAGCATCAACAGTATAAGAATCATTGTATTGCAAAGAAATCCCAAATTTCCATTTCATTGGATCTCCCTCATTGCCCCCAAACCCATATATCGATGTATAAGATGAGCATTGTAGCTTAGGAAGATCCAATGCATAACCTGATCCAAGGCCAGTGGGAGATTCATAAACACAACAAGTAGATGCAGGTGCATTCCCAATGCCTGACACCCCTTTGCAAGAATACATCCCTTTACAAACACGAGAACGGGAACCCGTATCACACAAATCTTCATATGGATCAAACACGGGAGATGAACTGGAGCAACCAAGCAAAACAATGATGTTCTCTTCTGTAATAGTGAATGGACTGGCCTTATCCAAGCTAAAACTTCCAGAGTTCTGCATTGAAGAACAAGTTGACATGAAAGGGTCTGTGACAATTATACTGTTGCTTGTATAGTCGATGGAAGAAATACTGTAAATGCCAGAACCAGTTGAGAATTCCATATTTCCAGAGCTACATTTTATGTATCTAGCAAAGTCGGGGTGGCCGCATCCAGGTCCAGAACCAAAGGGGTATTTTACAGAGATTGTGCCACACATGTCGCTACATGTGCCATTAACTGGGATGGCAGGGACAGCAAAGGATAAAGTATGGAGGAATGAGAGCAACAGCAAAATGGTGGTGAAGAGGAATGGATTTGAAGCAGGTGACATTGATGAGGGTTTTGTTGGAGTAGGAGATTGAGAAACATGAAGTATTGACAGACTCAGTGTTACTTTGAACAGTTGATATTTGAAAAGAAATAAGAAAAAATGTTCTTTTCGGTGGAAGTGAACTTAGTCAAAATTATCCATCTTTTTCTTCCTAAAAAGCAGAGCCATTTCATTTTGTGGGATCTTGCTAAAAAGCAATATGCATTGAAAAGAAACCTTTGTCAACCAAAACAGCAAAAGAGGATACATACCTGTTTCCTCCTTCTCACTTGAAAATGAAAAGAAAAGGAATCATAAAAGTTTAAATGGACACAGGGCACTACTGTTTCCATTTCCTATTGATTGTGTTCCTAGAATATCTGTAGGTTCAAATTTGTCTTAAACACTCAATGCCAGAATGAAAAAGGATATGATGAATTTAGCTTACAGAAATAAATAACTAAAAAAATAAATAAATAACTCATTTGTGTTTAAGAGAAATATTTGTCATGGGCTCATATGCATAGCAAGTGAAACTAAAATACAGCCTTTGGTTGATCTCAGCAATCATACTGGCCATCCAAACTGCTTACAGTAGGTGTTAGGGGCTCTAATTTAGGTGAATACCCCGATCTTATTACAGTAGCCGTGGCTGGTTTGTAGTGCCGTAATTCCATTAATACAAGACTATTTTTCTTCATTTTTCTTTGCTTATTTACATTGAAACGAATCAAATAATCTTTTCATCAATTGGTTCGACCTACCAGATACTAACTAGAGGGTAATGGCTGCAACAAGGATGGAATCTAAGGTAGAAAATTTGGAGATAAATTCTGGAAGGCTTGAAGGAGAAGTCAGGGGGTTAAGAAGGGAGGTAGAGCAATTTACCACCAGGCTGCAAACCTTTGGGGATACCATGGATGAATTTAGGGAAGTGATGCTGAGATGGATGAAAGGCAAGAACACAGCAGGAGAGGGGGAGTCCTCAGCGGCTCCTGTACTCGGTGAAGACCCAGAACACGGGGTGACTCAACCTGAGCAACGCCCAAAAGATGAACAGAACAAACTTGACACCTTGGAGATGTTTGGCAACGCAGAGGAGAAAGAACTGGTTAATGGGAGAATTCGAATTTTATATGGTTTGATTCGTTTGATATTGAGCGTTACTAAATTAATTTTAATATTATTTGGGATATTCTCCAATAACACTAATTCATCATTTTAATTAAGATTTCATTAGTTTCTACAGTTACGTATATGATATGTATAGGAAGAAAATTTGAATCTTGAAAAGTTTGAAATTTGAATCTTATTTTTGTATAGTGGTTATATAATTGAAAGTACTTGTACCTCGAAGGTACAAGTAAAAGTTTTTCATTAATTCTATTTAATAGAATATTATATTCTATTTGATAGAATATATTTTCTACGATCCTCGGTAATAAAATTATTTTATTACTTGATGTGTAACATCAGATGTTGACAATTGTAGAAAAAAAACTTAATTTTTTGAAGTCAAATATGTGAGTGATAAATTATAAATGGAACTACATAATTAATAAGATGAAAAAACCCTTAGATATCTCCATATAAGTCCAATAGAATGTCAGAATCATTTGCGAAGTATTTGATACTTAATGGTTCTGTTGTTTTCTTATCGAAGAAAATTATCCTATAACTTATAGTGGGAGTGATTTTTTATATCGATTCCGAAAGTTAACATTAAACCATAGATTTAAGATTATTCATAGTTTACTACGATCAAGTTTTGAATTTAATTAAACTTTTTTTATGAATCGTTCATAAAATGTGCAAATGGTTTGTGCAGTAAAAGCAAAGTGAGCTTATTAAAGGTTTGACATTTATAGTATGATAGTGAGAAAGATTATACTCAACAATTTATTATAGATTTTGAGGAAACTTGTTTCTAGTCGCACTAATCGAATAATTAAATATTTATGCGTTAATGTTAATATTAAACTGTGTATTTTAACTAGGAATGCAAAGTGGCGTTTTTGAATGCGTTCTTCGGAAATGAGATCCATTGTGATTTATTTGTTTGAAGAATTCAGTTCTGGAATGGCCATAGAGTTTGTATTATGCTAAAATCGTTGTTTGGTATACTAGCTTATAGAACCTATTGTAAACTCAGATGAGCTTTCCGAAAATCTATGTTCTCTAATTTTGATAATAGTCAGATTGTCTGATTTTATCAAAGCATAGAGAAAACATATGTGATAGTAGGGTTAATGGGAGCGTACAAATTTTTTTCTAGTGTTATATATATCATAACGATATTATCATTATTAATGTAATGATGAGATGTTTATGAGGTAAAAAGTTTATCTAAGTCTTCTTTTCTCCGTGAAAGCAATGTGAGTAGTCTCTGTTATATTTGATATAAAATTTTATATATGATATAAAACTAAGAGACTTATGAGATACTCTTATTAGTCGTGCATTAGATATGATCTAATAAAGGATACAGTAAGACTATATGTGTGACAGTTAGTATAAGTGTTTGATAGTTAGTGTGTCTCTTATATATAGTATTCATCTTTCATAAAGGATGATTCATTTGTCGAAAGAGAAATTAATTAGAATTGATGAAAACTAAAAAGTGCACATTTATTAAAAGAAAAATTAATCATTTTACACTTGTAGTTTCATTAATCCCCTTAATTTAGCATATTAATTAAATTTATGTTTTATATATTTTTATTGTGATTTTTATCTTTTATGTAGGTGAAATAATATTTTGGATGCATACTAGAAAAATAGACTTGACATTTGGAGTTTGGAGGCCAGAAATTTAATATAGCGTTCTAACAGTGTACAACTTCGGAAATTCCAACGCTATGCAATATTAGTATTTCGGCCATAACTTCTTACTCCGACATTGGATGAAGTGATTTTAATTTTAAATGAAAGAAGACTCAAAGATCTAAAACTTTTAAGTTCACAAGAATTTCTAATTCGGAGGTTTTCAAGGCCGAAATTGATGAAAAATACAAAGTGTGTTATGTGTAATTATTAAAGTCATTATCAAAAAATGAAAAATGACAATTTATAATTGTCAAACTTCCATGTTTGGTGGAGGAAATGGTGGAGAAAGCTTGCAAAAGTTTCTATAAATAGAGGTGTTATGCACCTCATTTTCCTCAACTCCATTCACACGATTCTCTCTGAAATGTTGTGAATGGATCCAGCTCTTGTGTGTTTTAATTTGTTTAAAGCTTTCTTGTATTTTTTTCTTTCATTAATAAAATTATGTGTGTTTTTATTCAAATTATGAGTAGCTAATTTCTTTTTGCTGGGGAAAAGGGTGAAGCTTTTAAAATGAAAATATAGATTAATCTCACTTATATTATAATATATAAATTATAATCTAATGATTAATACTTAATTAAAATGTGGATTAATTATTGACAAACTTTGATACCGCTTATATTGCTGGTTTTATTTGTTTAGCATAATTGAGTACCTAACTGGACTTGTTATAGACAAAAGTTATCACCGCCTTTATGGCTGATTTTATATGTTTTGGTATAATTAATTCCTGAAATAAATTAATTGGGTAATAATGATAATTTATATATTATAAAAAGTGAGATTTATATATTTAAAATATTAAAAGTGGAGCCCCTAACCCCAGTATTTTATTTTATTATTGCAGTCCAATTTAAAATTCTCCAATCATTTCAAACAAATCAAGCCGTTTTATTTTTACTCAAATTGTTATTTTATCTTACTAAATCTATTCCATGTGGATCGACCCCGGACTTACCGGGTTATTTTATTACTTCGACACTCTTATACTTGGGAGTAACATAACCAATTTTAAGCGTGTCAAGAATGTCTAGTCAAATTTATGCATCATATGATAATGTCATAATGAATACTATATTAGGTGTGATTAAATATATCAATTTAATCGTAATTATTATGCGCTATTTCGATATGTTGTAGACCATAGGATGTGTCTTGAAAAATGTTCTTTTTATCTTTGAGATATTAAGAATGAGTTTCTTATTCATGGAGAATATAGTCTGCAACCATTAGGGTCAGATAAGTTTTGAGTTTAATTATGATGTTAGACGGTCTACGTCATAAAGAGTCAGAAAATATGTAGTGGGAGTGTCATGGATGATTCTACTGTGTGAGTAGAATTAGTTGCAACTTATTAAGTATTGACTTATGAAGTTGAATAGTGACCTTATAGATTAGAAGTATTGATTTTAGTGTTGTGTTTGCGGTTGTCTGCATAGTATTTTGGATTTAATCCCTAAATACTTGGACAACTCAGTAGCTGTAGCACAATATTGAAGTCGCATCAGAGTCATATTGATGTATAACTTAGGTTCTACAAATTATGAATTATTCTGGCTAAGGGAAACGATTGGGTTTGTTGGACAAACTCAATATGTTATAGCGGACATACTTGTTGTTGCCTACCTCTTGAGTGCTAGGTGAGCTCTTGAGGGCCATGCGTATGTGATACACATTTAGATGTGTATATGATACCGTAGATTGGCACTAGAACAAGTGCGATAAATTGTTAGGGTTGGTGTTCGGAGCTCCAATCCGGATCGTATTTATATCTGATTCATGAATACGAACAATACATTTTTCCATATTACTACTTATTTATGGTAACACCTCTTGTTTTTTATATACGTATTCGATCTAATATCGATTAGATTGAAACTAAATCCGGTTTAATGATATGTATATATATTAGACAAAGAACCCATGATTTACAACGTAGTGCGCAGTTACAACGTATCTTGTAATTGACATTGAGAAGTGTCACTATAAGTTGTATATTCTCAAATAAAGTTCCTGGTCAAGATTTACTAATATAGGTCAGTTATTAAAATCTTCTGAGACCAGTACATGTCGTATATCGAGACTTAGTCCGATGGTTTATCCCAATGAACCATGAGTCTTGGGAGACTCGTATAGACATGTAGGTGTTTATTTGATAAACACTGAACGACTCACCAAAGATTTCCTAATATATGGTACACCAACTTCAATAGGAATCTTCTCGTGTCGAGTAGCATAGTGGTCCTTTAACTTGAGATACCACTGTAGATATATGAGACATCCTCCACACTTTGATGGAAGTCACATCACCGATCTATTTAGATCAGACCTCCGTCTGTTCGTTGGGTGTGGACTCATGCTCATGATATCCTGTGAGTATCAGATTGAATCCGTCAGTCCTGTGTACAGGGCATATGTATCATGTACATATTTATGATCTTGTAAATCCATGGTCGTGTATACTTCGGAAGCGAGTTCCGAATGTTATTTAGAGATCATAAATTTAAAAATAAACTATATTATACCTTAGGGATTTGACATTCCTATCTATATCCCCAGTATAATATGGATAGCATGTGATAGAGGGATTATACATATGCAATGACCTCGACTTGTATAGTTTAGCGAGATTATCAATGATCGTCATAATTTACAAGTGGGTAAATTATGGACACAAAATTTGATTATGTGACGGATAATCCTAAACTTAAAGAGTCACACAATATGAAGTGTATTCGTTGAGTATTTGGGCAACGCTTTATGAATAATACAGATTATTCATAATACTTTATCAGATTAAATAATTTAATTCGAATCGTTTAACGATTAAATGAAAAGATACATGCATAGGGACCTTTCGGTCATTTCCTAATTAATGTGTATTTGTATTTAATATATGATTTTATTAAATACACATTAATTAATGTCAAATAAGATATTTGACATATATCATAAATATATGTATTTTGATTATTTAAAGTAAATATCATACACATATTTATATATTTATATTTAAGTAATTATTTAATTGTTAAATAATTAATGTAATTAAAATACCAATATCAAAGGTGATATTTATGCTTGGAAATAATTAAAGTGTAAAAGTTCGACTTTTTTACATTTAAGAAAATGGAATTTTGCTTCCTTTTAATTTGATTGAAAATAAAATATCTTTTTCATTTTATTAGACCAATTTTCGACCAAGGCTTAAAGTAAAAGGAAATACTTTTTCCTTTACTTAGTCAATGAAAACCTAGCCATCTTCAACCTTAGAAGAAGACCAAAGAGAGTAGAGAGAAAATAATCAAAGAAAGAGCAAAAGCTTGAAGAAAGTTTGGAAATAATCAAAGAAAGAGCAAAAGCTTAAGAAAGTTTGGAGAGTAAAGGTAATCTTTAATATTCTTCAACCTAAAAAAATTATTTTATTATTCTAGTATGTTACAAATATTGTAGAGATTCTTTTTCACTCTAAAATTTGGAGGTTTTTTGATTTGGTTGATGGATTTGGAGGCTAGATGCATGTGTGAAGTTAAATAGAGTAATATTAGTGTAATATTAGTTCAATTTTATCATATGTTGACTTGTTTTCATTCGAGAGTGTTATGACCACTCTTGTAATACCTAGAATTATTCTTGAGTTCTTCATGAGTGGTGGCTTTGATTGATGTAAATATTAATATGATTAACGATGAGAAAATTGGATATAAAACATGAAAAATATTTATTTTTACATCCAGATCAGATCTGGAAATTTGATGATGAAAAATATATTATTTAAATATATTGGATGCATATTGGGCATTGGAATAATTATCAGAAATTATTTTGGAGTGAAAATATATGAAAACGGTGAAACAACGACGTTACCGGGTGAGTTTCGGGCTTACCGGGTAACGAATATCCAAACACTGAATTGATAACTCTTCGGACAGCCCTTGAACTGCCCAAGTACTATTGGGTCTGACCTGAGCAGCCCCCATGAGTATTGTTTGGTCGGTTCGGTCGAAAATATGTTTTATACTATTTTGTGGAAAAACGTTTTCGTAAGAGTTTCACGATGCTTTCTAAATTATTTATATTGTTATTTGATATTGATATAATATGTTTAGGTGAAATATGAATTAATTATTCATATGGGATGTTGAATAATTTATTCGGTAGGTTTAAAAAATTTAAACTACGATTTCATCCGAACCGCGCTTCCGCTGCTCTTGACCCCAACAGATATGATCTTTAGAGGATATATAAATTCTAATTTTCAGACGGATGTCGATAATGAGAAATCAACGTCCGAATCAATATTCACCCTAGTTGGTGGAGTCATAGTATGGAGGAGTATAATGCAATCTTGCATTACGAACTCCACCATGGAGGCTAAGTATGTAGCAGCTTGTGAAGCAACTAAAGAAGCAATATGGCTCTATAAATTCTTGGGAGATCTGGAAGTTGTTCCAGATATGGATGAACCACTCACACTTTATTGTGATAATAGTGGTGCAATGATAAATTTCAAAGAAGCAAGAATCCACAAGAAAGAGAAGCATATAGAAAAGAAATATCATCTCTTTAGGGAGATGTTGCCGACATTATTCTGTAGAAAATCTAACTGATCCGTTTATAAAGACCTTGATGGCTAAAGTGTTTAAACATCACTTAGAGGGTCTAGGATTATGCAATATATCTCATTTGTTCTAGTGCAAGTGGGAGATTTTTGGGATATATGCCCAAGAGCATAACGTAATATATAAACGAGATTTTATTTTAAGTAATAAACAATGCAGTTATTCATTTATTAAAATATTGATTTTAAAGTCACATATTACTTTGTTTGCGGTTTATCTATAGCTGCGGTCTATTCTATAATTGTATGGCGACCTTGATCCGGGATCGTCCATGTGGTGACATGAGAATGAAGGCACCTTGTAAGATATTATCATATATGACTAGACGCAGATGGAAGTGAAATTCTTATAATATCTGTTAAATAAAGAATTCATTTCAATCTACTAGATGGTCATATATGGATTGATCTGAATCCTGAGTGAACTGCGAATTCCTGCATGGCAGGCTATGTCATTTGCTTTACAAAGGTGAGGTTGGTATAGTAATCCCGACCAATAGCTACGTACTTTAGGGACATGGTTTGGTGTGTAACTTGGGACATTTTACATAGATATGGAGTTCACTCATTCTTGCGAGAAGTAGATGAGTATCTTCTTTAAAGGTTGATTCGGCACTTGAACGATTAGAGCGCTCAAGTCTTTTTATTACAAAAAGAAAGATTAATATTCATAATAGTTATGAATAAATTGTTCATTAGAGAATCAAGCATACTTAAGGTGAAAATAATTAGAGGGGTATTGACCGGCGTAAACACACACGTATAACGCAAGCGCACGTATCGTTCAAGTAGTATAAAAATATCGATCCCACGAGGACTTAATATCTAAACTATTAATTTTATTAGGTCAAATGATTACTAATATCTAACAAGTTGATTGATTGATTTGAAATGGTGACGATTCTAAATTTAAAAGAAAGTAAAAAAAATTGTTCAAAATAGGTTTTAAGAAAATTCAATATTAAAAACTATCTAGGGTTGTGATTTCTTCCAATATCATTTTAAAGATGAAGTGGTTATCTTAAAGTTGGGTAATATATTGATTTATTAACCTGGAACACTAAATTATGTGTAAGCCTCTGTCGATGGTCAGACACAAATACCCAGTTTAACCTAATTGAATCATATGTCTATGTCAACCAAATTATCTGGATTCATTAAGTTTAAGTTCCAATTATGGCTACCCCCGCCCGACAGGTATATTCCTATCCTGTAAGGAAATCTATTAAAGGGTTATCTATCCTCAAGGAAGATCGTGGGCTATTGAGTCTAAGGCTGAAACCTAAAATCCCTATGTCTAGTTCATTTTAGATTTACCAGATCAATTTTATTAATGGCCAGTTAATGAAAAAGCATTAAGTTTAAGACACAATAAATAAATCTTTATATTACCCAAGCTATAATCTAACCCTTATAAAACGGTGATATTGGATTTCATCACAACCCCAGATAACTAATTTAGTTACAACACATAACTAGGGCTAGTAAAAGCTTGAAAATAAAAGACATAAAGTAAAAATGAGGTAAAGTAAATACTGAAAAGTAAATTACAATAAAATAAAATGCTAAGGTAAAAGGAATTACTTTTACTACTACTAATTTAGATATCTCCCATAAAATAATATATAAACTTGTGATTCTTTTTCCAACCAGCCATATAGGCGGTAACCTGATTAAGTCAAATTAAGTCCAACCAGCCATAAAGGTGGATCCAAAATTAAATTACCAACCGACCAATCTGGCGGTATCCTTTATTAGTCAGGTTTAAATCAGATTAAAATGAATTACCAACCGACCAATCTGGCAGTATCCTTTTTAAGTCAATATTTTAAATAATGAATATATTATTATTAAGGGAGATTAATCTAAATAGTAACAGTAAAAGAATTACCTTTCACCCTAGCTGGGGGAGTTACCTCCTCATGGTAAATAATAAAAACAGTAAAAAGTAAAAAGTAAAAATTAAATTACTATATTAACAAAACGTAATTAAAATTAATTACAAAACTAAAAACTAAAAAACTAAAAATTAAAAGAAAGTAGAGAGAGAAACTCTCTCTTTAGAAAGATTATAAGAGAGAGAGTGGTGCACTGAATTCTGAAATCTCGAGCTCAATTTATAGGCCTCGGTAGGATCCAGCGTCGCGACGCCCGATTTGTCGACGTGGCACGCTCTGGTTCGCTGGTTTGAAGATTCTGGATAAGCTGATAAGGTGACACGTGGCGCGGTAGTTGGGCTTCAATTATTGTGACACGTGGCGGCTTCTGATTGGTCGCTGAGATTCTTATCCGCCACGTGTCAGATAAGGATAGGATATCTAATAATTGATGTTGATGTGGCGACGACGTGGCGACACGTGGGAAAGAGACTGTCGGCACCATAGAATTGCGACACGTGTCACTTCCTGATTGGCTGATGATGATGTGGCACGACACGTGGAAATTTGACTTGTTGACTTGCTGACGTGGCTGATGACATGGCGGTGACGTGGCGACACGTGGCGATGATGACTATCGGCACCGTAGGATGCTGACACGTGGCACGGCGCATGTTAGCAAAGTCAAACTTTTCTCAGATTCTGATTTGTGGACCCGGCGCACGTTAGCACTGTTCGGCGCATTTTAGACGTCGCGACGCTGAAATCTTGGCGTCGCGACGCGCTTAAGACCAAAATATCCCTGTTGACGCATTTTTGTCCGTTTTTGCCCCAAATTGCCTCCAATGCTTTCCAAACTTTATTTATCTACAAAATAACACAAAACATATCAAAACGTTCACAAAACTCAAGAAATTATACAAAATATTAGGTTAAATGAGTGGGAATAGTGATATAAATACCACTCATCACATCCTATAAATAAGACCATTTGCTTATTGAGTTTAGCAATCAATTAAGTTTGATTAAGAGGTCTCTACAAGCATAAAAGGTATGCAATTGTGTTGTGGTTAGTATAGATTTATTTCAATTAGCATTTAAATAAATCAAGGACTAGTAATACATGTATGGTTAATTGGATTTTCATGCTCCAAATTTCATAATTATCGCCATTCAGTTTCTCACCCTTGTTGAGTTCAGCAATAATGTTCTTTGTTGCGGAAGCCATATTAAAAACACAAAGTTTCTACAGACATTCATGCACAATTGTTAATACTTTTATTTATTTTATCATGAAACGAATTATGATTAATAAAATTCTTTAATGGGGTTGGAGTCAAAAGGCCACTGGCGTCGCGACGCCCGATTTGTCGACATGGCACGCTCTGGTTCGCTGGTTTGAAGATTCTGGATAATCTGATAAGGTGACACGTGGCGCGGTAGTTGGGCTTCAATTATTGTGACACGTGGCGGCTTCTGATTGGTCGCTGAGATTCTTATCCGCCACGTGTCAGATAAGGATAGGATATCCAATAATTTAAGCTGACGTGGTGCTGACGTGGCGGTGACGTGGCGACGACGTGGCGACACGTGGGAAGAGACCGTCGGCACCATAGAATTGCGACACGTGTCACTTCCTGATTGGCTGATGATGATGTGGCACGACACGTGGAAATTTGACTTGTTGACTTGCTGACGTGGCTGATGACATGGCGGTGACGTGGCGACGACGTGGCGACGACGTGGCGATGATGACTATCGGCACCGTAGGATGCTGACACGTGGCACGGCGCATGTTAGCAAAGTCAAACTTTTCTCAGATTCTGATTTGTGGACCCGGCGCACGTTAGCACTGTTCGGCGCATTTTAGACGTCGCGACGCGCTGAAGACCAAAATATCCCTGTTGACGCATTTTTGTCCGTTTTTGCCCCAAATTGCCTCCAATGCTTTCCAAACTTTATTTATCTACAAAATAACACAAAACATATCAAAACGTTCACAAAACTCAAGAAATTATACAAAATATTAGGTTAAATGAGTGGGAAATAGTGATATAAATACCACTCATCACATCCTATAAATAAGACCATTTGCTTATTGAGTTTAGCAATCAATTAAGTTTGATTAAGAGGTCTCTACAAGCATAAAAGGTATGCAATTGTGTTGTGGTTAGTATAGATTTATTTCAATTAGCATGTAAATAAATCAAAGACTAGTAATACATGTATGGTTAATTGGATTTTCATGCTCCAAATTTCATAATTATCGCCATTCAGTTTCTCACCCTTGTTGAGTTCAGCAATAATGTTCTTTGTTGCGGAAGCCATATTAAAAACACAAAGTTTCTACAGACATTCATGCACAATTGTTAATACTTTTATTTATTTTATCATGAAACGAATTATGTTTAATAAAATTCTTCAATGGGGTTGGAGTCAAAAGGCCACTGGCGTCGCGACGCCCGATTTGTCGACGTGGCACGCTCTGGTTCGCTGGTTTGAAGATTCTGGATAAGCTGATAAGGTGACACGTGGCGCGGTAGTTGGGCTTCAATTATTGTGACACATGGCGGCTTCTGATTGGTCGCTGAGATTCTTATCCGCCACGTGTCAGATAAGGATAGGATATCCAATAATTGATGCTGACGTGGTGCTGACGTGGCGGTGATGTGGCGACGACGTGGCGACACGTGGGAAAGAGACTGTCGGCACCATAGAATTGCGACACGTGTCACTTCCCGATTGGCTGATGATGATGTGGCACGACTCGTGGTAATTTGACTTGTTGACTTGCTGACGTGGCTGATGACATGGTGGTGACGTGGCGACGACGTGGCGATGATGACTATCGGCACCGTAGGATGCTGACACGTGGCACGGCGCATGTTAGCAAAGTCAAACTTTTCTCAGATTCTGATTTGTGGACCCGGCGCACGTTAGCACTGTTCGGCGCATTTTAGACGTCGCGACGCTGAAATCTTGGCGTCGCGACACGCTTAAGACCAAAATATCCATGTTGACGCATTTTTGTCCGTTTTTTGCCCCAAATTGCCTCCAATGCTTTCCAAACTTTATTTATCTACAAAATAACACAAAACATATCAAAACGTTCACAAAACTCAAGAAACTATACAAAATATTAGGTTAAATGAGTGGGAAATAGTGATATAAATACCACTCATCAGGTATAATGGAAAATATGACCTGGCTCTAATTTTGATATACGCATGAAAGGCCAATGCATATGTAATGACTATATCGATGGACACCGACGTAGTTCGGCATATATTATCGATCTACGGCAACAAGAGTGTAGCTTCGAATTTTTAATGGAATAAGCCGAAGTTAATAATTCAGAATATTTAATTAAAGAGTTTAATTAATATTCCGAGATTATTGGAGTTTGGAACCGTAGGTCCATTTTGTTCCCATATTAGCTCGACATATTGTAGCCAATTAAATATAATTGGATAATCCAATTATATACTCACATACATATATTATTATTAATGAGATTAATAATATATTTTGTCACACATGTAACAATATAATATACTAAATATAAGGTTTTTAAAAAAAAAAATGATTATGAGATAATCATTTGATTTAATAATTATATTAAATGGTTTGATATATCATTTATGGTGATGTAGAATTTTTCAAATACGATTTGTCAAAATTCAACATCTAATTAATGGCATTTACACTTTATTTTGATAATCATACATTGTCATTATGATGACAATTAATAAATTGGTTGTTGCAAAAATTAGGTGTCGAAAATGCAAGGGTGGCCAAATTTAACTTGGAAAAGACTTACGGTTTTTGTTCAATTTTTGACAACATTTTACCATATCTATAAAGGATAAGGATGTTATCCTTTTACAATAACTTTCATTCCTGAAAAACCAAGCCATCCTTGTTCTTGTTTTCTCTCAACTGTCAAAAGAAAAAGAGAAAGAACAAAAACAAAAGAAAAAATCTTGGTGTGATATTCTTAATCTCTAAAGAGTTTAAAGATTGATTTTGTGAGTCAAGCCCACCCTTGTTTTTGTTTGTTGCGAGACATAACATGGAAGATCATTCGGTGTTGGAACACAAAAGGATATTTTAAAAGTGTTGAGGGGTTGTTTTTAAGAGAAAAATCAAACCTGAAATACTACTACGTCATACACAAATTACGGGCTGTGTTAGGTGAGTTGTGCGCGTGTTTGTGTGCAAAACGGTTCAGATATAAGCTGTTATTCGGAGCTAGAAAATTGTTAAAACATAAGCATAACATCAGACCAATGACTATTCAAATTCGGCTAAGAGAGAGAGCGAAAAATTTTTCTAGGTCGATTCCGATGGCTAAGGCATTTCCGTTGCACGATAAAAAGCGTTTCCTACAGAAGGTCAAAAAACTATGATAGCATAGATCGAGGCATGTCAAACTGATCAATGCATTGGAGGGTCAAGGGTCTAAACAACTATAACGACATAAATCGAGGCTTCTCAAACAGATCGATGCATCGGAGGGCCGATGGTCTAATAACCAATACCAACAGAGATCAAGGCATCTCAAAATTGGTCGAAGCATGAGAGGACTTGAGGGTCCAATCACAACAGAGATCGAGACAATAGAGGGCTAATGGTCCAACTACTATGACGACAAAGATCGAGGAATCTCACAACTGATCGAGGCATAGGAGGATCAATGATCTAACAAATATTAGAGCTGAGATCGAGGCATCTTCAAAATCGATCGATACATCAGAGGGCTGAGGCTCCAACAATTACAACAATAGAGATCGAGGTATCTCAAACCAATCGAGGCATCAGAGGGCTGATGGTCCAACAACTACGACAACAGAGATTGAGGTATCTCACAATCGATCAAGGCATCAGAGGATGAGGATATAATAAATATCATAGCAGAGATCGAGGCATCTCATAATCTGATCGAGGCATCGGAGGACCGAGGGTCCAACAACTATATAGTATAGATCAAGGCATCTCAAACCGATTGAGGCATTATAGGGCCCATGGTCCAAACAACTATGACAGCAGAGATCGAGGCATCGAGGGCTGAGGGTCCAACAACCAATCATAGCAGAGATCGAACCACCCCAAAATCAATCGAGGCATCAGGAGGTAGATGGCCCAACAACCAATTACAGCAGAGATCGAAGCATCTCAAAATCGATCGAGGCATCGTAGGGCTGAGGATCCAACAACTATGATAGTAGAGATAGAGGCATCTCAAACCGATCAAGGCATCAGAGGGTCGAGGGTCCAAATGAAAGAGATCGAGGCATCTCACAATTGATCGACGCATCATGGGACAGATGGTCCAACCACTTTGACGGCAGAGATCGAGGCATCTCACCATTAAAGGGTATGAGGACCCATGTAACAACAATCAAACTACATCACAACCAAGTAAGTCCGGCGAGGCCCTACAAGGTAGGTGCGTAAAAATACATGCATGACTATGATAGGCATGTCACTGTCACACACTACACAAGCCTACCAAAGTGGGGGCGACTGTAGACATTGTATTTTTATGCATAGTCCAGTGATGAGTCTCTTACATGGACACCTTCTGAAAATTGGGGAACTGTAAGGATGATGCCGAAAAAGAAAGGAACTCCAATGAATATAGCCAAAATCCAACCGGACATCATCTATATTCGGCCTACCTTCTCTCTAGCCAGTAAATCCGACCATATATATAATGAAAACCCTAAATCTGACCGGACATGACATAACTTTCCTTGAATTAGCAGATTATCAGTTAGTTACTAAAGACACGAGATCTGATCATAACCGATCGGATATGGAATTCAAATTATATATCCGACCAGACATGTGTTAATTGGACATGATTGGCACGCGTATAGAAACACGTGGGTCCTTCTACCCGAGAACTTTCAAAAGTCAAATTTTATATTGTTGTGCTTCTTTTTACAAGGGGAAACCGTTGGTGGCGTCCATTTATCGATCCTACGGTCGAATTTTACAAGCATGCCCATAAATGAAATTTGACCTCATTTGAAATTTGAAAATCGATCAAACGCCCGATAGCTTTGGGATCCGTGGCGTTGGAAAAAAAAATGATCCAAGGGAACTACACTCGCCAGAGGCGTCATCAACGGAGGTCGGACGCCGGCTTATGTGGTGGAAGAATGTGATTACATCAGAATTTTTAAGTTTCAATTTCAACCTCGTGGGGGCTCTGTTCATGGCAGTGTTGATGGCGTTGGGAAGCTCGAGGGGTAGACAAAAGGATGGACCAGCGCGTGGTGATCAGAAGCCGGCTGTGGCTAGCAGCAGAGTGTAGGCAATGAAGGAATGAGATTTGGCTTGAGGGAGAGAGATTTTGTTTGTATTTGTGGCAAATGGAGGGGAACGTGTCAAATTTAAAGGCATGAGAGGGGCCACGTGTCACGGCATGAATGAGGGTTCTAAGGTATTTATTTGCTTATTTAAATAAACCCAAATTTGATTACTTGACTCATTTGACCACTAATTTTATTTGAAGTCTCTATTTTACCTTGCTAAATTAAGGGTTTTTATCATAGTTTTCATAACCAGACTGGACCGGCTGGTCGAATCAGAAACCAGCCGTGAGTCTACTCCGGTCATATGTAAATAGTCGGTACGATAAAAAATTAGTAAAATCGGCCAAGATCGGTCAAAATCGGACTAGATCGGCCCAAATTTTTTTAATTTTTTTTTTTAATTTTTTCGTATTTTTAAATTTTTAATTAATAAAATTATTTATTACATGAGCCGATTTTGCCAATACGGTTCAACCAGTCGAACCAATAACCCATTGAATCTTTTACATAATCGATTCAATCACCGATCCGATTCTCAAATTACTGATTTTTACTTAAAATGGTAAAGTACAAAATGATACCATTGTAAGATTAAATTCCTACCCCCGCTTCACTATGTCCCACAGAGAAAAGAATATTTTCCAAATACATATGTTGATGGTGTTTTTGGGACGAAGTATTTGAACAGTACGACAATGGCAGAGATGAAACTTCTTCTTTTGGGATGACGAGTGTTCTGAAGGTATTAGTTACTCCACGATAAGGCATAGAGTTCGGGCCCGGCATCCCGAATCTGACCGACCAGAGGATACAACATGGTGCAGGCTTCAGAGACCGACAACATCAGAGCAGAGACCAGCTACTTTAGCCCGGTAGCTTGGTTCGGCAGTATCTTCCTTTTTGAGTCAGGAGAATGAGCTTAGACATTTTTGGGTCAGGACGGAGGTTAGTGTGGTAGTTCGGCACATCATTCGACTGTCCTCATTGTAGGCACTGCATTTTTTCATATAAGTCCCGATGATGAGTCTCGTACGGAGGCATTACTCTTTAGGTTGCGGAAGTCGCAGGAAATGAATGTCGGAAGGGGAAATTCAGAATAAGTATGTCATCAGATTCAATTCACATGTTCACTGCTTTCACGTTCGTGCTGCGTTTGTGAGCACGTTCGAATGTCAAGCAGATTGCGGGTGTTCGTGTAGCGTTCGAATCGGCGTTCGAACGGTGTCGGTACTTCTGGTTTTGCTGCTAGCCTCACGCGCAAGCCCAATTAGCCCACCAAAACCCATCCAAAAATAATTAAAATATTTAAAATGCATGTCACAAATTAAACTAAATTAATTAGATCAAATCCCTTCCTAATCTAATCAAATCTCTTCCCTAATCAAACACCAATTAAGATATTCACTCCCTAAATTAAACCCATCTTTTCCTTTCATAAACCAATCAAAACACTTCCCTTTTTTTGAGGATTCCCTTCCTTACCTAGAAACCCTAGCAAACCATTATAAAAAGAAGCCTAAACCAACCTTAGAACCCCTAGCTCATTCTCACGAAAACACAAAAAACTTAGCATTCATGCCCAAGGTAAAAAGTAAGAAGCAAAAAAATAATTCTCCCTTCTCCTCCTCTCTAGCAACTGAAACCATAGCCCCCTAAACACCCTCACCACCGAAAATAATAAAGCAGCAAACATCATCACCGAAACCCCTCCTAAACAGAAAACATCATCACCGAAACAGTCACTAAATTACCCACTGTAATATCACCAAAAACACTCATTGAAACTGCACTGCAGTGTCCGAGAAAACCCTCCAAAAACTGCCCCACAAACTATCGCATATACCCTTCACAAAATGCACTGAAAATAACCCAGAAAAAAATCCCAAAATAGTCTAAAACAATCCCGGAAACAACCCCAAAACAGTGACCATAAAACACAACAAGAAACAACAGTGAAACAGAGGAAACAATGACTCAAGACTGTGAGGCAACGAATGAAAGCAGTGGACCAGTGAACCGGAGGAGTTGCAGAGCATCAATCATTCCGACGGCCGTGTAACGCACTTTCGAGAGACGACTTAAGAGGTTAGACCTGAGGACACCATTCTTATTTATTCTCATCTTTTTTTATTGTTTATTAGAATTCCTTCGCATGAGAGTCGTTTGTTGATACATGTTGTGGTCCTTGAATGAATGGAATATGTGTTCTCTCTTGGGGTATATCGGATGGAAACCCATACGTAAATTCTGTAGCCGAATCCGAATAGACGGTAGTGCGGTCTGTACTTGGGAAACAACTCCACGTACCACTCGAGAAACTTTGAAATGCATGTTTCGTCTTGTTATTTAATTTCCGTTCATTTATTGCTTGTAATCCCCTCATCCATTTTCCGCATGTGGTTGTTTTATTTATTTACGTATTGGTAGTCATAATGCGCATGGGCTTGACTAAAGTGGATTAAAGGTCCTCTATCCGAGGGAAACGCCCAAAGGCTACCTTTATCACAATGTCTTGCCGCGCCGGATGAGGCATGTTCGATTGAACGTGAGATGTGTTCAATCGGACATCCAATATCATATATCGTTACTTTATTATCCACATATCATTGCTTGATGCGCCTGGGCTTAACTAAGTTGGTTTAAAGGTCCTATATTCGAGGGAAATGCCTAAAGGCTACCTTTATCACAATATTTTGCCGCGCCGGATGAGGCATGTTTTATTGAACGTGAGATGTGTTCAATCGGGTATCCAATGTCCAATATCATTACTTTGCTATTCACATATGATTACTTGACGCGCATGGGTTTGATTAGGGTGGATTGAAGTCTTCTATTCGAGGGAAATGCCTAAAGGCTACCTTTACCACGATATTTTGCCGCGCCGGACGAAGTACACTCGATTGAATGTGAAATATGTTCTATCGGGCATACGAGGTCCTACATCGTGTATTTGTCCATCCATACATGTGTTTGTGTCATTTCAGATGCCATTTTGGCAATCTCGTTAGAACGCGTTTCCAAACGCTACACGAACGTATGCATCCTACCTCATTCCGTTCGAACGCGTTTACGAACGCTACATGAATGTATGCATTCTGTCTTATTTCCGTTTGAATGCGTCTCAAAACACTACTCGAACACGCATATATTTTATTATATCATGCATCAGGTCTCATCCCGTTCGAACGCGTTATCAAACGCTATACGAACGCAGATATTCTGTTTATCGTTCGAACATGTTATCAAATGCTTGCATTCTGTTTACCGTTCGAACGCGTTTACGAACACTACACGAACGCGCACATACTGGACAGATTCATTCATCATGTTTCGTGCATGTTTGTTCCCTTAGTCATTCTCTTCCCCATCATATGCTTAGTTAGCTCTATTTAATATTTATGCCTTTACTATTATTGTTTATTTATATTTTCCATATTTATTTATTCGATATGCTCATGAGATTGTGTGCTCGCTTTTATTATTAATGCCTTCATAGTTGTTATTAGTTACATTATTGCACTTTATTGCTTAATACGTCCATGAATTATGTATTTTTCCTTCATTTCTTTCATTTACGATTATGGGTGTGCAAACTTGCATGTTTCTTAAATTATCTGGTACGTGTTGCATGAGATTTGGTTGTACTATTGCATAAATCCTTTCATTACAAGTGGCATAAGTAATGGACCATTCTGAACCCAAAGGTTTAAGGTCTTCTCTTGCGAGGGGTGAGTGAGGCCTTAAATCATTTTCCCAGGTTCACACCGGGTGGCGACTCCATTTTTAGTTCTCCGGTTTAGTTCCCCGTGGGCTATTCCGTACTCCCAACCGGGCCGCGAGCCCGGAACAACGTCGCCGATTTCTGTGTCTTACAGTCTGGCGACTCCACTAGGGATAGAGAATTGGCCCCGAAATAATGTCTTGTGGTGATTGTGATTTGTGCTTTAGTTAACTGTGTCTATCGTGGGTTGAAGGGTTTAATCAAAGGCATTATTAGAGCTAAGTAATGGTTTGATGTCTTTCTTCATTCACTACCTTTCTATAAGGAAAAGTTGCAAAAGCACCTAGATAATCATTACTCAAAGCTTACTGTGATGGACTAATTTGGAAGACTTGTTGTTTGTTCCTTTCACCAAGGCGATAAGAGCCTAAGAGGCTTGGGTATTTAAGAGAGTTCGCTCCACCCTCCCTCTGGGGAATCTTCAATAGGAAATCCAATTGACAGTCAGTCACGTATCATAACTCGTTGGCACGTACCGTAAGGTATAAAAAATATGTGCTCACTTGGTCGCTTGAACCCTTGAGTGGGGACACCTAGTTGTGGGCAATCATTCACCAACGAGAGCCTTTGTCTACACTCCCGCGAACCCACATGTAGACCATAGTTGTATGACCAATAGAAACTATTTCCTTCTGCTTGTGTTTAGGGACCATCATCATTTTGATTCAGTTGGACTTCTTGTCAGAAATGCGAACTTGTTGGGCCATTTAAACTGGGATGAGTTCTTATCTTATGAAAATTGGGCTAAAAGTTTCTAAAATGCCGATGGGACACTCTGTTGAAATTGTTTCTTTATGCTTATGCTTAGGACCATCATCATTTGGATTCAGTTAGACTTCCTGTCAGAAATGCGAACTTGTTGGGCCATTTGAACTGGGATGAGTTCGTATCTTATGACAATTGGGCTAAAAGTTTCTAAAATACCGATGGGCCACTCTGTTGAAATTGTTTCTTTATGCTTATGCTTAGGACCATCATCATTTGGATTCAGTTGGACTTCTTGTCAAAAATGCGAAATTGTTAGGCCATTTAAACTGGGATGAGTTCGTATCTTATGACAATTGGGCTAAAAGTTTCTAAAATACCGATGGGCCATCCTGTGTTTGGGCCCCTTATCATTTGAAGTTATTTAGCCATGTTATCGCAAAGTTGTAAACATGTTGGGCCTTTTTCAACTGGGACAAGTTTGCACCTTGCAATAATGTGATTGAAGCTTTAAAATGACAAGAGGCCGACTTATATATTCCATGCATTGCACGCATATATGGTGACTGAGAATTTTAAAAGACACCATATATTCTCGTTGGGTTAGGAAAGAGGGAAGACTTATCAAAAGGTCGATAGCAAATATTAGTGAATCAGAGAACGAGGTATCCCATATGGATTAGTTAGAGACCAATCTCACCAAGGTTACTGAACAGTTGCAAGCCTTGACTATTGCTTTGGCTAATATGGTTGTGCCCCGTGCTGGGGGAAACTCTGAGAATATGAGGCGTGAGGAGCCTCCGAACAGGTTGGGGGATGACATCCCCGCTTTTGATGATGACATGGCTGAATATGCGGCAGGAAGAATGACTGGGTCTCAAGCAGAATTGCAGAAGCTCTGGGATCAGGTAGAAACGGTTTCCCTCAAAATGAGGGGTAAACATGAAGACTTGCTAGATTATGAGGCAATGACTTTTGAAGAACAGCTGCCAGCTCAGTTCAAGATGCCTGATATGGCCAAGTTCAACGGGAATGGAGATCCGAGGGTCCATCTCCGACAATATGTTTCAGTTATGAGTTCAGTGGGTCTATCAAAGCGTCAAGTTCAGAAAATGTTCGGGATGTCGCTCGAGGGGGCACCCGTGGTATGGTATCATGGCCTTGAGAGGAAAGTCAAAGATGATTGGAGAGCATTGGCAGAGGTTTTTCTGAGTCAATATATTACAGATTTGGAGATTGACTTGTCACTCCGCGATTTGGAGAACACCAAGCAGAAGCCGGAAGAGAGCTTCAAGGAGTATGTAGACCGCTGGAGGAGTCAGCTTTTAAAGATGCAGACTCGGCCCTCAGAGAAGGACCAAATCAAAATGATCATCAATGGCACCAAGCCTTCCATTTATGGCAAGTTGAGGAGGATGACCTCCATGATTACTGATTTTCGACAGTTGAGGGAGACTGTCATGGATATCGAGGAAGAAGAGGCTGAGAATAGAAAGTTCTATAGCCTGAACAGGAGGCCTATTGGGGTAACATCAGGTACCAAGCCTGTTTCTGCTGAAATTGCTGCCATCCGGAACCGGCGATTCTCCAACCTGGGTAGACCATTGTCTAAGGTGCTGGAGAAATTAAAGAGACAGGGACTTCTGAAACCCTTAGAGACCAAACCTCTTCCACACCCTCCACCACCACATCTCAACCTGAACCACTATTGTCATTTCCACCAACAGAAAGGCCATGACACTGACAGTTGTGCCCGCCGCCGCCATGAAATCCAGGACCTCATAGACTCCCAAAAAATACCCGACCCCGAAAAAGAACAGCCCAACACACATCGAAACCCTCTACCAAATTATCACTCTGTCCCACCACCTACCTATATGATAAGCTCTAGCCTACCCGAAAGCTTTGTCCTCAAATCCTTTGACTACCAAGCCTTTTGCCTGGGGATTTGGGATAGCAACAGCGAATATGAAACAGAACAGTGGAAGAATTTCTGGGAAGACTTCTCCAGTAGTGATGAAGAGGAGGTGAGATGAGTGACACGCAGCGGGCGTTTCTACAGTGATACGGATGAGAAGGGTAAAGAAGTGTTGATAGAAGGGAGAGAAGTGACGGAAAATATGGATAATACTGAAGGGGATACAGTGCTGCGCCAACTAAAGAAGACACAGGCACAGGTCAGCATCTGGGAATTGTTGTGTTCGTCACAGGAGCACATGCGTGCTATGGTTGAAGCCTTGAGCAAAATAATAATACCAGATGATGTTAATTCTACAATGTTTATAGGGTCAGTACAGAAGGAGGCTTTGCAGGCGATAACCTTTTCTGAGGAGGAACTCCCGGCAGAGGGAAGAAATCATAACAAGCCACTATTCATCAGAGCTGAAGTGAGAGGAAGGAAGACATCCTGTGTAATGGTGGATGATGGCTCATCCATCAATGTGTGCCCTCTGAAGATCCTATCGAGATTAGGAATGAAGGTAATAGATCTGGATCCCTCCAATATGACTATCAAGGCATATGATGACAGTAAGCGAGGAGTTGAGGGAACTTTCGCTGCAATAGTTAAGGTGGGACCGATTGAGGATGAGGTTGAATTCACTGTGCTAGACATCCCAGCTACTTTTGCTTTGTTGTTGGGGAGGCCATGGTTTCACAAGCTCGGGGGCGTGCCTTCCACTCTGCATCAGGCCATCAAGTTCCCATACGAAGGAGAGATCATCACCATTAAAGCTGAAGTAGATAATGTTGTGGCTGCTTTAGAGGTACAACCTTTCACGAGGTTCCAGGTGTCGGCAATATTTGAAGAATGGGTGGATCCTAAGGTGGCTATGATCATGGAAAAAATGAAGTTCGAGCCGGGTAAAGGTTCAGGTGTCGGAAAAAATCTGCCAAACTTTAAAGGGCAGACCACTCAGAGAGGACTGGGGTACAAGTCTGATGAGGATAAGCCGAAGGCCAAGAAGAAAGGTTTGAAGCTGATGGAATGCTTTGTGAAGGCTACTGGGTATCAAGGAGAGCCCGAACCAGTAGAAGTTAATGGCGTCATGATACCGGGGTTTGAGATCTTTCAAGATGTGCTGGGTGAGAAACTGCCGACGGAAGAAGTTGCGAAGGAAGAAGATAAGTGGGAAGAAGAGCTGATGAAGTTGGAAAGACTAACCCTCGAGGATAATAAGGAGGCTGATAAAAATCCAGTTGCAGAGGATGAAGTGTCCTTAGATGACGAGGATATTTATCTTCCTGATTTATTTGAGTGTACTCCCGCATTTGCTAGTAATAAAGACAATCATTTTGCTTACTTGTATGAGTCTCTTCCTTTCAACTTGCATGACTTGAGCATATTTGATATCAGCTCCACCAAAACAAATGCATTTAACCTTGGTACACCTGAGAGCCCCAAGGAAATTCTAATTGCAAGTGAGGTTACCTCTGAGAAGCGGGAGAAATTATAAGGAATATTAGTCAAATATGCCAAGGTATTTGCTTGGTCCTATGAGGACATGCCTGGAGTAGACAGAAGCATCGCCCAACATACAATACCAACTTATCCAAATATGAAGCCAGTGAAACAGAAACTTAGACGGATGAGACCTGAGTGGGCCGAGAAGGTCAGAGAAGAAGTCAAGAAACAGATAGATGTGGGGTTCCTAGAAGTAGTGAAGTATCCTGAGTGGTTGGAAAATACTGTGCCGATGCCGAAGAAAGATGGGAAGGTCAGAATGTGTGTGGATTACAGGGATCTTAACAAGGCTTGCCCGAAAGATGATTTTCCTCTACCTCATATAGACGTACTAGTTGATAGTGCGGCTTTATCTGCCATGTATTCATTTGCAGACGGGTTTTCAGGATACAATCAAGTTCTCATGGCTGAAGAAGACAAGCACAATACGACCTTTGTCACCGAGTGGGGCACTTATTGTTACAAGGTAATGCCGTTTGGGCTCAAGAATGCAGGAGCTACTTATCAGCGGATGGCCACTACATTATTCCACGATTTGATGCACAAAGAGATTGAAGTATATGTGGATGACATGATGGTGAAATCAGAGACAAAAATCGGGCATATAGAAGCGCTGGAGAAGTTCCTTCAGAGAGTTGACAATACAACTTGCGGCTGAATCCCAAGAAATGTGTGTTTGGGGTAACATCAGGAAAATTGCTGGGACATATAGTAGGAATGTGAGGGATAAAGGTAGACTCTGAGAAGATCAAAGCAATCACCGAAATGCTCGCACCGAAGACTGAGAAAGAAGTTAGAGCATTCCTCGGGAAAATTCAGTACATCAGTCGGTTCATCGCCAAGTTGACATCAGTGTGTGAGCCTATCTTCAAACTGCTGAGAAAAGACCAGCCAGTGAAATGGAATGAGCAATGTCAAGTAGCCTTCAACAAGATCAGGGAATATTTGGTAAAGCCTCCTGTATTGAAACCTCCAAGACCGGGCAAACCCTTAATACTGTATTTAGCCGTAGAATCAGAAGCACTGAGGGCAATGATGGTACAGACAGATGAGACGGGGTAGAGCATGCGGTCTACTATCTCAGTAAGAAGATGCTTCCGTACGAAACCCGCTATCAAGAAGTAGAGAAGATCTGTTTGGCAGTGGTATGGGCATCCAAAATTTTGTGTCATTACTTCCAATCTTACAAGATCCAGGTGGTAGCAAAGGAGAATCCCTTGAAGTATCTACATTCAGTACCTTCGCTAGTGGGGAAGTTGGGCATATGGTTAGTGTTGCTGACAGAGTTTGACATTGAGTACTTCACTTCCAAAGTAATCAAAGGGCGAGCCGTAGCAGAGTTCCTGGCATTGCAACCTATTGAAGGGGATCAGTACAAGTTTGAATTCCCAGATGAAGAGATCCATGCAATAACAGTTCAAGGATGGAAAATGTATTTCGACGGAGCAGTGAATTGCAAAGGAGCCGGAATTGGGATCGTGATAGTGACCCCCGAAAGAGAAACCTTGCCTATGGCCAAGAGGTTGACGTTCGGAGTAACTAACAACACGGCCGAGTATGAAACATGTGCTTTTGGATTGACTGCACTGATAGCCTTGAAGGCTGAGAGCGTGGAGGTCCACAGAGATTCGATGTTGGTGGTCTGACAGATGCAGGGAGAATGGGAATTGAAGGAAGAACAGTTGAAACCTTACCTTTTTCACCTCAGAAAGTTGGCACAGGCTATCCCCGATTGTAAGTTTCAGCACTTGCCGCGAGAAGAGAATCAGATGGCAGACACATTAGCTACACTTGCAGCGACTTGGGAAAATCCAGAGAAGTTAGTGATGAGACCATTGGTACTGACAACAGCAAGCAGACCCATTTATGAGATAGAAAGAGTTTTGGAAGTAGAGATCGACGACGGAAAACCTTGGTACCATGATATTCAGTGATACCTGGAACACGAAGAACTCCCAGAAGGAGCAAGCAGAAAAGACAAAATAGCCATTCAGAAGTTGGCTTCTCAGTATGTGATTTTGAAGGGAGAGCTCTACAAGAGGCAGACAAATGGCATTCGACTGAAGTGTTTAAGAAAAGAAGAAGCTCAGAAGGCAATGGAAGAAATACATGCTGGGATATGTGGACCGCACATGAATGGGTTGAATTTGTCTCGCAAGATTGTAAGACAAGGTTTCTACTGGTTGGCCATGGAGACAGACTGTGCAAAGTTGGTAAAACATTGTCATGATTGTCAAGTACATGGTAATATGAACCATCTGCCTCACACAGAGTTACACGGGGTATCAGAGCCATGACCTTTTTCAGCATGGGGAATTGACATGATCGGAGAGATTCGACTGAATGCATCAAATGGACATCGTTTCATAATAGTGGCAGTAGACTACTTTTCGAAATGGGTGGAAGCCGAGTCATTTCGTAACGTCACAACAAAACAGATGGCGAAGTTCATAGCCCGGAACATCATTTGTCAATATGGAATGCCACATCATGTAGTGACAGATAACGAAGTTCAGTTTCAAGGGGAAACAGAGGCAATGCTACAGAGATATGGGATAGGACATCACAAGTCGTCACCTTACAGACCGCAGGCGAATGGGGCAGTCGAGTCAGCCAATAAGACAGTAAAGAAGATATTAGCCAAGATGACAGAAAACTGCAAAGATTGGGCCGATAAGTTGCCATACGCCCTGTAGGGGTACAGAACATCAGTAAGAACAGCAACATGAGCCACGCCTTACTCTTTGGTCTATGGAATGGAAGCAGTGCTACCCGTGGAAGTTGAGATACAGTCCATGAAGGTTCTAGCAGAAGCAGAGTTACCTGAACAGGAATGGGCCTCACAGAGATTTGAGCAGTTAGCACTGCTGGATGAGAAGAGAATGAAGTCTTTACATCACATGCAGATATATCAGAAGAGACTAGCCCGAGCATTCAACAAAAGTGCATCCTATTAAGATTAGAAAGGGTGATTTGGTACTTAAGCAGTCAAGGCCGTCGACGACAGACCCAAGAGGAAAGTTCAGACCCAACTGGGAAGGACCCTACATAGTGCAGAAAGGAATCGGAAATGGGGCAGTGAGACTGTCAGATTTGGAAGGGAATGAGTTCACTAAGCCGATCAACGTGGACAGATTGAAGCAATCTTTTACCTGAGAAAGAGAATACCTGGCAGAAGACCTAACCCAACAGAATAAGAAATTCATTCATGCATGCATGCATACACGTGACGTATTTGCATTCCTTTTTGTGTTTGTTCTGTTTTGTAATCACAGGTTTCAAAGAAGAAGAGAAAGTGGCAAAGACAAGCCAACCAGAAGCAGCAACGGTATAGTGTCATCAGTTTCAGGAATAAACCAGTATCAGTTTTGGGGATGAGTCCCGGGGGGGAGGCCCACATCAGCATCAGTTTTGGGGATGAGTCCCGGGGGCGAGGCCCACATCAGCCTCAGTTTTGGGGATGAGTCCCGGAGGGCGAGGCCCACATCGGCATCAGTTCTGGGGATGAGTCTCAGGGTCGTGACCCACATCGACATCAGTTTTAGGGATGAGTCCCAGGGTTGTCACCCACATCATCATCAGTTTTGGGGATGAATCCCGGGGGTGAGGCCCACATCGGCATCAGTTTTGGGGATGAGTCTTAGGGTCGTGACCCACATCATCATCAGTTTTGGGGATGAGTCCCGGTGGCGAGGCCCACATCGGCATCAGTTTTTGGGATGAGTCTCAGGGTCGTGACCCACATCATCAGTAGTTTTGGGGATGAGTCTCAGGGTCGTGACCCACATCAGCATCAGTTTTGGGGATGCGTCTCAGGGTCGTGACCCACATCAGCATCAGTTTTGGGGATGAGTCCTAGAGTCGTGACCCACATTGTCAGCGGTATTGGGATGCGTCCCAGGGTCAAGGCCCCTGTTGTCGATTGCAGTTCTTGGGATGCGTCCCAGGGTCGATGGCCCCCTGCATCATGAGTTTTGGGGATGAGTCCCAGGGTCGTGACCCACATTGTCAGCGGTATTGGGATGCGTCCCAGGGTCGAGGCCCCCATTGTCGGTTGCAGTTATTGGGGTGCGTCCCAGGGTCGATGGCCCTCTGCATCATCAGTTTTGGGGATGAGTCACAGGGTCGTGACCCACATTGTCAGCGGTACTGGGATACGTCCTAGGGTCGAGGCCCCCGTTGTCAGTTGCAGTTATTGGGATGCGTCACATGGTCGATGGCCCCCTGCATCATCAACTCAGCTCGAAGCAGTAGGCAAGTCAGGTGGCAGCTGGCGAGCCAGGTAAGTAAAAATGCATTGCATAGACTTTGATAGGATTGTCATTGTCACACACTGCACAAGTCCCATCAAAGTGGGGGCGACTATAGGCACTGTATTTTTACATATAATTCCCGATGATGAGTCTCGTACGGAGGCACTACTCTTTAGGTTATGGAAGTTGCGGGTTACGAAAGTCGGAAGGGGAAATTAATAATAAGTATGTCATCAGATTCAATTCACAAGTTCACTACTTTCACGTTCGTGCTGCGTTCGTGAGCACGTTCGAACGTCAATCAGATTGCGGGCGTTCGTGTAACATTCGAATCGGCGTTTGAACGGTGTCGGTACTTCTAGTTTTGCTGCTAGCCTCACGCCCAAGCCCAATTAGCCCACCAAAACCCATCCAAAAATAATTAAAATATTTAAAATGCATGTCACAAATTAAACTAAATTAATTAGATCAAATCCCTTCCTAATTTTATCAAATCACTTCCCTAATCAAACACCAATTAAGATATTCACTTCATAAATTAAACCCATCTTTTCCTTTCATAAACCAATCAAAACACTTCCATTTTTTTTTAGGAATCCCTTCCTTACCTAGAAACCCTAGCAAACCATTATAAAAAGAAGCCTAAACCAACCTTAGAACCTCTAGCTCATTCTCACGAAAACACAAAAACTTAGCATTCACGCCCAAGGTAAAAAGTAAGAAGCAAAAAAATAATTCTCCATTCTCCTCATCTCTAGCAACTGAAACCATAGCCCCCTAAACACCCTCACCACCGAAAATAATAAAGTAGCAAACATCATCACTGAAACCCCTCCTAAACAGCAAACATCATCATATCACCAAAAACACTCCTTGAAACAGCACTGCAGTGACCGAGAAAACCTCCACAAACTGCCCCACAAACTGCCGCATTTACCCTCCACAAACTGCACTGAAAACAACCCAGAAACAATCCCAAAACAGTCTAAAACAACCCCGGGAATAACCCCGAAACAGTGACCAGAAAACAGAACAAGAAACAGCTGCGAAACAGAGGAAACGACGACTCAAAACCGCGAGGCAACGAACGAAAACAGTGGACCAGTGAACTAGAGGATTTGCGGAGCATCAATCCTTTCGACAGCCGTGTAACGCACTTTCGAGAGACGACTTAAGAGGTTAGACCTGAGGGCACCATTCTTATTTATTCTCATCTTTTTTGTTGTTTATTAGAATTCCTTCGCATGAGAGTCGTTTATTGATACATGTTGTGGTCCTTGAATGAATGGAATATGTGTTCTCTCTTGGGGTATATCGGATGGAAACCCAGACGTAAATTCTGTAGCCGAATCCGAATGGACAGTAGTGCAGTCTGTACTTAGGAAACAACTCCACGTACCACTCGAGAAACTTTGAAATGCATGTTTCGTCTTGTTATTTAATTTCCGTTCATTTATTGCTTGTAATCCCGTCATCCATTTTCCGCATGTGGTTGTTTTATTTATTTACGTATTGATAGTCATAATGCGCATGAGCTTGACTAAAGTGGATTAAAGGTATTCTATCCGAGGGAAACGCCCAAAGGCTACCTTTATCACAATGTCTTGCCGCGCCGGATGAGGCTTGTTCGATTGAACGTGAGATGTGTTCAATCGGACATCCAATATTCTATATCGTTACTTTGTTATCCACATATCATTGCTTGATGTGCATGGGCTTAACTAAGTTGGTTTAAAGGTCCTCTATTCGAGGGAAATGCCTAAAGGCTACCTTTATCACAAAGTTTTGCTGCGCCGGATGAGGTATGTTTTATTGAACTTGAGATGTGTTCAATCGGGTATCCAATATCCAATATCATTACTTTTCTATTCACATATGAGTACTTGACGCGCATGGGTTTGACTAGGATGGATTAAAGGTCCTCTATTCGAGGCAAATGCCTAAAGGCTACCTTTACCACGATATTTTGCCGCGCCGGATGAAGTACACTCGATTAAATGTGAAATATGTTCAATCGGGCATACGAGGTCCTACATCGTGTATTTGTTTATCCATACATGTGTTTGTGTCATTTCAGATGCCATTTTGGCAATCTCGTTCGAACGCGTTTCCAAACTCTACATGAACGTATGCATCATGCCTCATTTCATTCAAACACGTTTACGAATATTACATGAACGTATGCATTCTGTCTTATTTTCATTGGAGCGCGTCTCAAAACGCTACTCGAACGCGCATGTATTTTATTGTATCATGCATCAGGTCTCATCCCGTTCGAACGCGTTATCAAACGCTATACGAACGCGGACATTATGTTTATCGTTCGAATGCGTTATCAAACGCTACTCGAACGTTTGCATTCTGTTTACTATTTGAACGCGCACCACTGGACAGATTCCTTCATCATGTTTCGTGCATGTTTGTTCCCTTAGTCATTCCTTTCCCCATCATATGCTTAGTTAGCTCTCTTTAATATTTATGCCTTTACCGTTATTGTTTATTTATATTTTCCACATTTATTTATTCGATATACTCATGAGATTGTGTGCTCGCTTTTATTATTAATGCCTTCATAGTTGTTATTAGTTACATTATTGCACTTTATTGCTTAATACGGTCATGAATTATGTATTTTGCAATCATTTCTTTCATTTACGATTATGGGTGTGCAAACTTGCATGTTGCTTAAATTATCTGGTACGTGTTGCATGAGATTTGGTTGTACTATTGCATAAATCCTTTCATTACAAGTGGCATAAGTAAGGGACCATTCCGAACCCAACGGTTTGAGGTCTTCCCTTGCGAGGGTTGAGTGCGGCCTTAAATCTTTTTCCCGGTTCACACCGGGTGGCTACTCCATTTTTAGTTCTCCGGTTTAGTTCCCCGTGGGCCATTCCGTACTCCCAACCGGGCCGCGAGCCTGGAACAGCGTCGCCGATTTAGTTGCCATATGATATTGTGTCTGCGACGTATGTTTCGAGACTTATCATTATATATTGTATTTTGGGTTCTCCCGTAGCCGACTGAATATCACAATGTATGCTTATAACAGGCACTAGTTTTGGCCAATTTGGAATATCCTCTAGGAAATTTCGAAGCCACTATGCTTCTTCCGTTGTTTTTTCTAATGCTATGAACTTATATTCCATAGTAGACCAGGCATTATACGTTTGCCTCTAGGATTTCCATGACACGGCTGCACCATCAAATGTGAAAATAAATCCACTTGTGGACTTGGAATCCACTGTATCAGATATCCAGTTAGCATCGCTATATCTATCTAGAACGGCAGAATATCTCGTATAATGCAGAACATATTTTGAAGTTTCTCTCATATACCTCAAAACTCTTATTATGGCTTTCCATTGGTTATATCCTGGTTTACTCGTATATCTACTAAGCCTGTTTACAGCTTGAGATACATCAGACTTCCGATAATTCTTAAATACTCTAGTTGCGATACACTCGAGCCAATATTATTTGATAAATGAAGATTTAGGTCCACATAAAATCTAGACACGTTTAGATCACATTTGTTATATTTCTCAATTATTTTCTCAATGTAATGAACCTGAGATAAAATGTATTCGTCTGATGTTCTGGAAATCTTAATTCCTAGGATCACATCAGCTACTCCTAAATCTATCATATCAAATTTGCTGGTCAATATTTTCTTGATAGACTAGATCATCTCATGATTACTATCAATTATTAGCATATCGTCTATGTAGAGACACATAACGACATACCCTTTTTGAGTTAATTTAGTGTATACACACTTATCACACTAATTGGTTTTGAACCCACTTGACAATATTCTTTGTCAAATTTTTCATGTCATTGTTTAGGTGCTTATTTTAATCCATATAAGGATTTTACAAGTTTGCACACCTTGTGTTCCTGTCCAGGAACATTAAAATCTTCTAGTGGTTCTATGTAAATTTTCTCATCCAATTCACCATTTAAGAATGTCATATTCGCATCCATTTGATGTATTTCAAGACCAAATATAGTTGTTATGGCTATAAACTTTCTTATTGAAGTGATACGGGTCACTGGTGAATAGGTATCAAAGTAATCAATGCCTTTATTTTGTCTATAACATTTTAAGACAAATCTTGCCTTATACTTATCTATTGATCCATCCGGCTTCATCTTCCGTTTGAAAATCCATTTGTAGCCCAATGACTTACAACTTGGAGGAAGATCAACCAACTCTCAAGATGGTTTTGAAGGATAGAATCAATCTCACTATTGATAGCCTCTTTCCACAAAGGTGCCTCAAAGGAAGACATCACTTCTTTATAACTTTGAGGCTCATTTTCTAACAAGTATGTCAGAAAATCAGGTCCAAATGACTTAAACGTTCTTTCTCTTTTGCTACCTTTAGGTTTATTTTCTTCAATATTTTCATGTTGATCTGATTCTTGGTTAACTTGATCACTACTTGTAGCAGTATCAATGTTTCTTTTGAGAGACTATGTTCTTTGTTTTTCTTTTCAAGGAAATGTATCTTCAAAGAATGTCGCATTCCCTGACACAATTATCATATTTGGATTGATGTCAGGAATTTCAAACTTATGTACCAAGAATCGATACACACTACTATTGTGAGCATATCCAATGAATTTACAATCTACAGTCTTTGATCCTATTCTAACCTTTTTAGGTTTAGGAACCATCACTTTGGCGAGAAACCCCTACACTTTTAGATATTTGTAGGAAGGTATGTGACCTATCCATAATTCATATGGTGTCTTGTCCAATCTTTTGTGAGGAAACTTGCTTAGAATATAGTTGGCAGAAAGCAAGGCTTCCCCCCACAAGTTCAAGGGTAAACCAGAGCTTGTCAACATGATATTCATCATTTCCTTCAACGTTCAGTTTTTGCATTTCGTAATCCCATTTTGTTGAGGCGAATAGGGAGCAGTAGTTTCGTGAATAATTCCATTATTGGAACTGTTAGTGTTCCTAGAACATGCCAAGGATCTGTAAGATGATTTGTGTGTGAATAAATCAAAGAGAGTTGCGGAAATACTCACATTGATCGGATGAGTTTCAAGACTTTTTCTTTGTATTTCGGAAGCTCCAAGCTTTCTTTGTTGTTCCAAACTCAAGGATGAGTTTCCTTATCACCTTCTTTTAACTCCTTAATGTGCTAGCAAGTACAAATTTTGCAACAAAATTCCATGGGGAGAGGATGAAGCTCACAGTTTTGGAGGCTTGGAGGAGAGAATGAATAGTGATTTTTGTTTCCAAAACATATCACTTAAGTTGACTTGTGTTTGTGTAATAAAATGCCACATTTATAATAGCCAACAACTTCCATCACACTTATGACTACTTGATGTAAGTCAAATGTCAAGTTGATGTAAGTTGGTGGGCCCCACTTTAAATTCAAAATTCAAGTGGGCTTGCTCAACACACTTCGGGCTCGGGTTCGTTTAATCTGATTAAACGAATTTTCCGTTGCAACTTAATTAAATCCAATTTAATTAAATAATAATGCCTCGCAAAATTATTATGAAAGTCGCTCGCAAATTAATTCCAAATTAATTCGTTCGCACGAATTAAAATCCAATTTTAATTCCGCATTGAAATCCAATTTCAATTAATATATCTAATATATTATTTTAGCCCAATTAAATAAATTAAATAGAGAAATCCAATTTCACTATTAAATTTATTTTACCGATTAATTCCAAATTAATCGCGTTCTCTCCTCTCGACGAATTTAATCCCAGATAAATTCTCGACGCAATTAATCCCAGATTAATTTTTTCTCTGATAATTAATCCCAGATTAATTCTTGCCAAAATTAATCCCAGATTAATTTTCTCTCTCATAATTAATCATTGATTAATTCTGTTCGAGTCAGATCTCATCGGTGAATCTTCGGGAAGCGACCCAAGAGATCCATGGATATGTTGGCAGTAAATCCGGTCATCGGACTATCCGAACACGTGCATACCCGGTACCACATTCTTACCGATTTACAAGACATGGTTGGCTCTAGCAAAACACCGTGCATACCCAATTCTCCAAAAATATTCTTTAAAGGAATATATAATCATTATCAAGCGTAGTATACTAAGTATTGCGTGTTACGATCCAGTATCGGATATCATATTCTAGGCATGGGGCTGGAATTGTGTCTGCCCCGTACGAAACATATATCGGATCACTGGCAACTAGTCTCTATAATCGGATAATCATGACTTAGTCATAGTATCCCGATGACTGCAGTACTTAAGAGTACCAGTTCCATATCCTACGTGATCATCATCTCCATATGACTGAAGTGATACTTCCATCTTGACATCACACCCAATACACTACGATTCTCAGTAAACCCAGAAGAGGCGTCACAGAACCTGTTAAAGCCCCGGACGAACAAAACAAAAGCGTACTGATTGTCGCAAGTATTAGCGATGCAAGTCTCAGGTTAAGACCAAACACACATACCCTGATTCGGATTCCCATAGACACATAATCATACTACCAATGAGATTCTGATGGGTCTATCCAGAGCGAAGCTATTCCCGTACCATCGGGTAACAGAATCTTCTATCACACTTGCATAAGTATCCAATACTTAAATATATGAGAACTATACTGTTAAGCTTCCATAACGCGCACAAGTGATATACTAGCCTATTCCGCATTATCGATGTCCAGTCTCGATAATACTACGACTAGGGATATTTAATGATTAAACCTTTCGTGGATTAATACTGTCTCATATCTTCTTAATCTGGTACTAATCATATGAACTTTTATCATTTATTTATTCAAGTAATCCAATTATAAAATGATAAAAGAGCAATTTCCTTTGTCACATAGTTAATTTTGTACAAGAACACCATGTCCTTTACAAAATAGTGATGTTATGGGTCATAATTGTCCAAAATCTCCCACTTGGCCTATAGCCAATCACTCAAATGTCTAACACCTGAACTATGTACGGGTCGCTCATGCTTATACTGAGATATCACTTTCGCCAGCGGATTTACAAGGTTATCATCTTATGCGATTTATTCGATCATCACATCGCCACGATGTATGATCTCACGAATAAGATAAAACCGTCGAAGTACATACTTGGATCGTTGATGAGACCGTAATTTTTTAGCCTGTGCTGTAGCCTAGTTCAGCTGCTAACAGAACTACTCATAATCCATTTAGGAATTTTATAGATCAAAAAATGCTTCTTTTGCTGCCTCAACCGCAATAATATATTATGCTTTGTCGTTGAATCGACAACAGTATCTTGCTTGGAAGATTTCCAGCTCTCTGTTCCGTTGTTCAAATTAAATACGTACCCTTATTGCGACTCAAAGTTGTCTTCATCGGTTCGGAAACTTGCAACGGTGAACCAGTCACTTCAAGTTCTCCTTCTTCATAGCTTAAGAAAGCATCCTTAGTTCGTCTAAGATACTTAAGGATGTTCTTAACATCAATCCAGTGACCATCACCTGGATCGGCCTGATTGTGACTCCAAATGCTCAAAGCATATGAGACACCAGGTAGCGTACATGTCTTTCAATGTACGAGTTCTCGGAGAGTGCCACCAACTTTTAGATCTATCCCAGTAGATCTTTATTCCTAGAATAAAGGTTGCATCTCATAAGTATTCCATGGAGAATTTTAATGAAAGCCAAGCTTTCACCGATTGTTAACATGAGAATGTTATTTCCAAGAAATAATACATCATCAATGTATAGGACATCCAATGTCAGTGCGCTCCCACTAACCTTTTTATATACACAAGAATCATCTTCGTTTTGAATTAAATCATATACCATTATGATTACATCAAAACGATGCTTCCAAGAATACAATGCTTGCTTCAATCAATAAATGGATCGAATTAACTTGCAAACCTTGTTTGTATGTTTTGGTATGACAAAACCGTCAGGCTGTTATATAAAACATCCTCCAAAAAGTTTCCGTTAAGGAAATCGATTTTGACGACCATCTGCCTGTAGGCATTGTATTTTTGCATGTGAAACCCGATGATGAGCCTCATTTGGAGGCACTATCTTTTAAGTCGCGGAAATCGCGGGAAACGGACGTCGGAAGGGAAGAGTCAAGAATTGACGATTTTGTCGAATTTAGTTCATGTGTTTAGCTTCGGGTTCGCTGTTGGATCTCCGTTTTAAAACTTAACCTTAGCCCAAGCCCATTAAATCACATCCAAAGAAATAATTAATATATGTCACAAATCAAAATAATTAAATCATTTAAAATATATGTCACAAATTTTAAATTAAATTCACAAACTAATTAAAATAAAATCTTAATTAAATTAAATTCACAAATTAAAATAATTAACTCACAAATATAAACTAAATTGAAATTAAATAATCAATTAATTGAATTAAATGTTAAATCTAAATTACAAACCAATTAAATTAATAATTAAATTAATTGCAATTAAAATTAAATCAAATAAAATCAAAAATCAAATACCAAGATTAAATAATTCACTTCCAAATTAAAATCAATCAAAATAATTTAATTCCTAATTTAATAAATCACTCACCTAATTAAACAAATCAATCACCTAAATTAAAGATATTATCACCTAAAATACACAATTCCATTACCTAAAATAATAAACCTAATATACTTGATTTTACTTCCTAATTAAGCCATGCAAACCCTAATGGACAACTATAAAACACACACTAATTTCAACCCTAGGGGACACACAATACACGACACAAACAGAGAACAAACTAAACCTTATTGCTCTCCAATCTCTCTCTCACGACAATAATAAATCCAACCGACACAGCCATTTCCCTCCTGACATGTACTCAGCAAACCATGTAAACAATACACACATATAAACCCTAATAGCTCGCCACCTGCCTTGGACGCTACCACCCTCACGTTCAACACAGCACACTCACGCAAACAACTACTCCCCTTCACGCCTAGCCACATAGCTTCTACCACCCATTCACGCATCAGCCAGCCCCATTCAAAGCAACCAGCCCTCTGACCTGCACCCTTGTTAATGCCTACACACATCCCTAAAATAGCCTTCCATAGCCTTATAAACCATCCATCACTGCACGAATAAAACCCTTACTGTCCAGCCCCTCAAATTATCGAAAAACTGCTAAAAACAGTCCAGAAAAACTGACCCTTTACCACCGAAAACCGAGACCCCAAATAGCAGCGAAACGTAGTGAAAACAACAACCTGAATAGCGAAACAGCGAGGAAAGACGTTGAGTTAGCAAATCGGAGAAGTAGCGGATCATTCACCCTTCCAACGGACGTGTAACGCCCTTTCGTGAGATGACAAAAGAGGTTAGACCTGAGGGCACCTTTTTACTTATCTTCTTTCGTTTTATTTTATTTATTTTAAAATATTATTGCATGAGAGTCGTTTGAAGCATGATGTGATTGTTGGATGAGCGGGATATGTGTTCCTTTTTGTGGTATATTGGATGGAAACCCGGACGTAAATTCCGTAGCCGATTCCGAATGGACGGTAGTGCGGTCTGCACTCGGGATACAACGCCACGTACCACTTAAGAGACACATATTTCATCTCATCCAAATTTGTATTTGAGTATGTTATAGTCTTTAGGTTATTCGTTTATTATTTAAAGCATGGTTTAATTTAGTTTGTTATTTATTTGTCAAAGCATATTTAGGTTGTTCCTTATGCATATTATTAGTTTATGATGTGTTAAGATAATGATTTATACATGTTGATTTAATGGTTCAATATGCTCGTTGTGTTACATTGCGTGGAGTTATTTGGATGAAAACATGTTAGATCTAAGTACCCTTGAGCATGATTATTGAGTAGATTTGGTTGATTCATTGCACAAATTATACCATCACAAGTGACATAAGTAAGGGACCATTCCGAACCCAACGGTTTGAGATCTTCCCTTGCGAGGGATGAGTGCGGCCTTAAATCTTTGTCCCGGTTCACACCGGGTGGCGACTCCATGTTATTTCGTACTTCCCAACTAGGCCGCGAGCCTAGAAACAGCGTCGCCCAGGTTCTGTTGTCTACAGTCTGGCGACTCCACTGGGGATAAGAGAATTGGCCCCGAAATCATGTCTTGTGATGTGTATGATTTGTCCATTAGTTGACCGTTTCTATAGTGGGTTGAGGGAGTTCAATCAAAGGCATTGTCATAAACCCGCATGAGAACCATAGTTGTATATCCTGTAGAAGTTGCCCCTTTATGCTTTTGATAACCACATTCATATTATATCTCATATGTCGCATGCATCTCATGCATACATGCATCATGCTAACCCTCTGTGTCTTAAAAGCCATCGTAGATATCCGTTGGGTTAGAAAAAAAAAAAAAAGGAAATCGAGAAATAGAAAAGCTTACGGAAAGGATAGAAAGACCATTGAGGGGGCCTTCGAAAAAAACAGAAAAAAAAAAGAAAAAAAAAGTGAGAAAAGAAAAAAAGAGGGAAAAGAAAAAAAAAAGAGAAAAAAGAAAAAAAAAAAAAAAAAGAAAAAAGAAAAGAAAAGAAAAGAAAAAGGAAAAGGAAAAAAAGAGAAAAAAAAAATTGTTTGTTTTAGTCAATGATAGTTAGACATAAGTCCGATGAAGGAATTGATTGCTTTAGAGTGAAACTTTAGAAATGATAAACCCTTGACGTGCTTTTATCTGATGCTTTGAGTAATTGATCTATGTTAGACTCGTAAGCACTTGATTATGGTTCTTAGCAGTGCAAACCTGAGTAGTTAGCAAAGTGACTAGTCGCAGAAATTGTACGTCGGTGAATGACCGTTTGCTTAGATGTCTATCTTGATTTGCTTATGTTATGATGTGTGGTATGGTTGAAAATGAAAGAAAAGTCTCTAAAAAAAAATAAAAAAAAAAAAAATCGAACCACCTATAACCGATAAGCGTGAAGCTACCCATGGGCGAGTATTAGGACCACCATGAGGAGAAATGCTACCTTAAAGGGTAGGTGTGTTAAAAAAAAAAAAAAGAGAGAAAAAAAGAAAAAAAAATGAAGTTCAAAATGAAAAGAAAAGAAAAGAGAGACAAAGGAAAAGAAAGATAAACCATATTACATTGAGCATGGAAAAGCAATTGCGGAATATAATTGAGACATCTAGGTTGGTTTGACCCATCGATCCCGATTTTTGAAACGAAATCATCGAGTTAGCTTACCTAAGGATTAAGCTGTGAAAGAACCATTGCACACACACACTTTGAGTCTGGCATAGATCATTTATTCAAAGACTTGGATTTGAGTTGCATCGAATGTTTTGAAGGTTCTCTGGTTTCATTACTGAGCATTCTTTGAGGACAATGATATGTAAAACTATTGAGACTATTTTCGTAGCATGTGATATAGTATGATAATATGGAAGGCCCCACCATGTGGTTCATCTTGATCAAGCACAAAACAGCAGAGAACAAAAAGCCAAATTAAGACTGGGAGAGACCGGTCTACCACCCCCCCGAATAAGAAGAATGACAAGAAATTGAGCCATGAGACCAGAGAGAAGACTGAGCAATCAATTGGAGAACTGGGGGAAGACCTAACCCAGCGGAATAGGAAATTCATTCATGCATGCATGCATACACGTAATAAATTTTGCATTTTTTTTTGTGTTTGTTTTGTTTTGTATTCACAGGTTTGAAAGAAGAAAAAGAGAAAGCGGCAAAGACAAGCCAACCAGAATCACCAACATATGAGTAGTAGTTTTTGGGATGAGTCCCAGGGTTGAAGCCCATATCAGTTTCAGTTTGGGGATGAGTCCCAGGGTTGAGGCCCATATCAGTATTCGCTTGGGGATGAGTCCCAGGGTTGAGGCCTATATCAGCAGTTTGAGAATGAAGAAGCGGAGAATGGCACTCCGAGAATGGAGAACAATCCGAGAATGAACAATATGAGAATGGAGCAAAATCCGAGAATGGAGCGGAGTTCAAGAATGAACAAGCCGATAATGGCAATCAGAGTTCGAGAATGAACACTCCGGGTATGGAGATATTAGATCAGTTCTGCTGGGTATGGCACTACAGGTATGGAGATACAACATCAGTTCTGCCGGGTATGGAAATCTGGGGGAAAGGCCAACATTAACTATCAGTATTAGTCTTGCCGGGTATGGCAATCTGGGGGAAAGGCCCACATTAACTATCAGTATTAGTCTTGCCGGGTATGGCACTCTGGGGGCGAGGCCCACATCATTATTAGCATCAGTTCTTCCGGGTATGGAGATACATCATCGATTTTGCCGGGTATGGCACTCTGGGGGCGAGGCCCACGTCATCATCAGTATCAGTTTTGCCGGGTATGGCACTCCGGGTATGGAGACATCAAAATCAGTCTTTCCAGGTATGGCACTCTGGGGGCGAGGCCCACATTAGCATCAGAATCGGTCTTACCGAGTATGACACTCAGACGGCGAGGCCCATATCAGTATCAACATAGGGGCGAGGCCCATATCAATATCATTTTGAGGGCAAGGCCCATGTCAGTATCAGTCTGGGGCGAGGCCCACATCGGTATCAGTTTTGGGGCGAGGCCCACATCAGTCTGGGGCGAGGCCCACATCACTCTGAGGGCAAGGCCCACATCAATATCAGTCTGAGGGCGAGGCCCATGTCAGCTTGGGGGCGAGGCCTCACATCATCATCAGTTTGAGGGCAAGGCCCATGTCAGCTTGGGGGCGAAGCCCATATCAGCTTAGGGGCGAGGCCCCACATCAATATCAGTTTGAGGGCGAGGCCCATGTCAGCTTGGGGGCGAGGCCCCACATCATTATCAGTTTGGGGCGAGGCCCACATTGGTTCAGCATCAGTTCCTGTCAGGTATGCCATTCAGGAACAAAGCCACACAATCATTATATTTTGGGAATAAGGCTCAAGGGGAAGAAAGCCTCATGTCAGTATAGTTTGAGAACAAAGCTCAAGGGGAAGAAAGCCTCATATCAGTATAGTTTGGGAATAAAGCTCAAGAGGAAGAAAGACTCATGTCAGTATAGTTTGAGAACAAAGCTCAAGGGGAAGAAAGCCTCATATCAGTATAGTTTGGGAATAAAGCTCAAGAGGAAGAAAGCCTCATGTCAGTATAGTTTGAGAACAAAGCTCAAGGGGAAGAAAGCATCATGTCAGTATAGTTTGAGAACAAAGCTCAAGGGGAAGAAAGCCTCATGACAGTATAGTTTGAGAACAAAGCTCAAGGGGAAGAAAGCCTCATGTCAGTATAGTTTGAGAACAAAGCTCAAGGGGAAGAAAGCCTCATGTCAGTATAGTTTGGGAACAAAGCTCAAGGGGAAGAAAGCCTTATGTCAACCTAGTTCGGGAATAACGCCCAGGAAAATAAAACTCTCTCTTAATAGTTCGGGAATAAAGCCCGGGAGGAATAAAGCCTCATCTACACAGTTCGAAAATGGACAGACATCGCTTCAGAAAATCGGGAACATAACCCACAGTTCAGGGAAGAAGACCCACACATCAATTCAAATCGGGAACAAGACCCGCAGTTCAGGGAAGAAGACCCTCACATCAACTCAAATCGGGAACAAGACCCACATTTCAGGGAAGAAGACCCTCACCTCAAATCAAATCGGGAACAAGACCCACAGTTCAGGGAAGAAGACCCTCAAATCAACTCAAATCGGGAACAAGACCCACAGTTCAGGGAAGTAAACCCTCACCTCAAAAATCAAATCGGGAACAAGACCCACAGTTCAGGGAAGAAGACCCTCAAATCAACTCAAATCGGGAACAAGACCCACAGTTCAGGGAAGAAGACCCCCACATCAACTAAAATCGGGAACAAGACCCACAGTTCAGGGAAGAAGAAACCCCACATCAACTCAAATCAAATCGGGAACAAGACCCACAGTTCAGGGAATAAGACCCTCACATCAATTCAAATCCGGAACAAGACCCGCAGTTTAGGGAGGAAGACCCTCACAACAACTCAAATTGGGAACAAGACCCACCGCACTACTTTATTCAGGTTGGGAACAAGACTCACAATACAACTCAATTCAACATGGGAACAAGACCCACCTCTCATCCACTTAGTTCGAGGCAGCTGGCGAGCCAGGTAAGTGAAAATGCATTGCATGTACTTTGATAGGATTGTCACTGTTACACATTACACAAGTCCCATCAAAGTGGGGGCGACTGTAGGCATTGTATTTTTGCATGTGAAACCCGATGATGAGCCTCATTTGGAGGCACTATCTTTTAAGTCGCGGAAATCGCGGGAAACGGACGTCGGAAGGGAAGAGTCAAGAATTGACGGTTTTGTCGGATTTAGTTCACGTGTTTAGCTTCGGGTTCGCTGTTGGATCTCCGTTTTAAAACTTAACCTTAGCCCAAGCCCATTAAATCACATCCAAAGAAATAATTAATATATGTCACAAATCAAAATAATTAAATCATTTAAAATATATGTCACAAATTTTAAATTAAATTCACAAACTAATTAAAATAAAATCTTAATTAAATTAAATTCACAAATAAAATTAATTAACTCACAAATATAAACTAAATTGAAATTAAATAATCAATTAATTGAATTAAATGTAAAATCTAAATTACAAACCAATTAAATTAATAAATTAAATTAATTGCAATTAAAATTAAATCAAATAAAATCAAAAATCAAATACCAAGATTAAATAATTCACTTCCAAATTAAAATCAATCAAAATAATTTAATTCCTAATTTAATAAATCACTCACCTAATTAAACAAATCAATCACCTAAATTAAAGATATTATCACCTAAAATACACAATTCCATTACCTAAAATAATAAACCTAATATACTTGATTTTACTTCCTAATTAAGCCATGCAAACCCTAATGGACAACTATAAAACACACACTAATTTCAACCCTAGGGGACACACAATACACGACACAAACAGAGAACAAACTAAACCTTATTGCTCTCCAATCTCTCTCTCACACGACAATAATAAATCCAACCGACACAGCCATTTCCCTCCTGACATGTACTCAGCAAACCATGTAAACAATACACACATATAAACCCTAATAGCTCGCCACCTGCCTTGGACGCTACCACCCTCACGTTCACAACCAGCACACTCACGCAAACAACTACTCCCCTTCACGCCTAGCCACATAGCTTCCACCACCCATTCACGCATCAGCCAGCCCCATTCAACGCAACCAGCCCTCTGACCTGCACCCTTGTTAACGCCTACACACATCCCTAAAATAGCCTTCCATAGCCTTATAAACCATCCATCACTGCACGAATAAAACCCTTACTGTCCAGCCCATCAAATTATCGAAAAACTGCTAAAAACAGTCCAGAAAAACTGCATCTTTACCACCGAAAACCGAGACCCCAAACAGCAGCGAAACGTAGTGAAAACAACAACCTGAATAGCGAAACAGCGAGGAAAGACGTTGAGTTAGCAAATCGGAGAAGTAGCGGATCATTCACCCTTCCAACGGACGTGTAACGCCCTTTCGTGAGACGACAAAAGAGGTTAGACCTGAGGGCACCTTTTTACTTATCTTCTTTCGTTTTATTTTATTTATTTTAAAATATTATTGCATGAGAGTCGTTTGAAGCATGATGTGATTGTTGGATGAGCGGGATATGTGTTCCTTTTTGTGGTATATTGGATGGAAACCCGGACGTAAATTCCGTAGCCGATTCCGATGGACGGTAGTGCGGTCTGCACTCGGGATACAACGCCACGTACCACTTAAGAGACACATATTTCATCTCATCCAAATTTGTATTTGAGTATGTTATAGTCTTTAGGTTATTCGTTTATTATTTAAAGCATGGTTTAATTTAGTTTGTTATTTATTTGTCAAAGCATATTTAGGTTGTTCCTTATGCATATTATTAGTTTATGATGTGTTAAGATAATGATTTATACATGTTGATTTAATGGTTCAATATGCTCGTTGTGTTACATTGCGTGGAGTTATTTGGATGAAAACATGTTAGATCTAAGTACCCTTGAGCATGATTATTGAGTAGATTTGGTTGATTCATTGCACAAATTATACCATCACAAGTGACATAAGTAAGGGACCATTCCGAACCCAACGGTTTGAGGTCTTCCCTTGCGAGGGGTGAGTGCGACCTTAAATCTTTGTCCCGGTTCACACCGGGTGGCGACTTCATGTTATTTCGTACTTCCCAACTAGGCCGCGAGCCTAGAAACAACAGCGTCGCCCAGGTTCTGTTGTCTACACTGCCATATTTCATTATGAAATATGCAGCAATAGCAAGCATTATCTGAATGGATTTAATCATGGCAACAGATAAAAGTTTTCGTCGTAATCGACATTATGTTGATGACGATAACCTTTCGCTACAAGCCTAGCTTTGTACGTTTGTATGTTGCCATCCATTTGTGTCTTCACCATGAAAACCCATTTGCTACCAATAGGCACAATGCCTTCTGGTACATCAACCAGTATCCAAACTTGGTTGTATACATGGAATCCATTTCGGACTTCATGGCACTTTGCCATAAATCGGAGTCGATACGTTGTATCGTTTCCTCATACGTAGTCCGTTCGTCTTCCTCAATAAGATTGACATCTACATGAGGTGAGATCAGAAACCCATACCTCTTAGGTTGTTTCCTGACTCTCTTCGATCTACGCGGTTCTTGTGTATTAGAATATTGTGGTACAGATTCATCCCTGATGAACTATTCGTGTTTCGTTAAGGGATCGGTGCCAGGAACAGTATTACTCCGATTTTCATCGAGTTCTACTTTCCTCCCACTTACCACTGCATATAGGAATTCCTTTTAGGAAAATCGCATGGAGAGCAACAAAAAAATTGTTCTCTTGTGAGTAGGAGTGGGCATCGGATGGGATCGGACATGATTCGATCCGAGAAAAATCGGATCGGATCGGATTTGTCTGCTGAATCCAATCGAATCGCGATGAATCAGTTCATCGGATTTCGGATCGGATCGGATTTTATCCGATCCGATCCGATCCGATCCGATTTTGCATAATCAACAACGACACCCTCTGTATAATCCTTAACCTTCTCATTCTGCAAATTCAAATTTGGAAGTAATCTCAAAAGACAAAACCCTTGGCTCTGGCAGAAAAATTTTCCCCGCAGGTAATTTGTAGAATTCCCCCAAAACTCATTAATTCACTTAATCACCCCAAATATCTCATTCTTCACATCCTCCCCAACATTCTCCTTCAATTTCAAGAACGTAACCCTCGCAGCTGAACTGAGAGGTATCGAGGTAAGACGATCAGATCTGGATCTGGAGATTGATCAGCCGCCCAATCAATGGCCATAAAGTCCTCGCAGATTAGGATGACTGTTTCTTTGACCACGCCCATGTGGTCGGGGTGTTGAGAGTAAGTGTTGAGGTCTTTTTTGGAGCTGTAATGGTTGTGGACATGCTCGATGGTGGTTGTTGACATGCTGGCTTTCACAGACCAATTTTTCAGGTGTTTGAGAGGTGAGAAAATGTGGGAAATTGAAATTGGTGAGAAAAAAATGGGCGTGATTTGAGCTCCAGGCAAAGAAAAATATTTTTTGTGATTCGATCCTTAATCAAATTAAATATATTCGATCCGATTTGTATTTGAATCGGATCAAACAAATTCGATCCGATCGGGTTTGATAAGGATATCAAACCGTATCGAATCTAAAAAACTGAAACTAATCGGATCGGATTCGGATTCGGTCCGATGCGATCCGAATCCGATAATGCCCACCCCTACTTGTGAGTTGTATAAGTAATATTCATTGGTTTCCCTAGGATAACCAATTACAAATAGGCACTTATCCGATTTGGGTTCTAGTTTGGTACCATCCAAACGTTTAACGTATGCGCAGCATTCCCAAATATTCAGGAATGAGAAACCCAGTTTCTTTCCTGTCCATATTTCATACAGAGTCTATCCAACAGACTTTGACGGAACCTTATTCAAAATAAGTATTGCACTGTTCAATGTGTATCCCTTGAAGGAAATTGGTAGCTCAGAGCGACTCTTTATTAACCTTACCATGTCTAACAAAGTTTGGTTTCTCCGTTCGGACACACCATTCAATTGAGGTGTTCCGGGAGGAGTCTACTGTGAAATAATACCATACTCTTTCAAGTAATCGAGAAACTTATTGCTCAAGTATTTTCCATTGCGATCCAACCGTAATAACTTAATACTTTTGCCCGTCTGTTTTTCTACTTCGTGTCGAAACTCTTTGAATTTTATCAAAAGTTTATGATCTGTGTTTCATAAGATACACATAACCATAACGCGATGCAACATCCGTAAAGATTACGAAGTATTCATAACCACCTCTAGCCTAATAATCTTGATTCTAATAGTCCAACTATTTAATCAACGATTTCAGGTACAATCTAATGTAATGATTACTATAGTCTAACTATATAACTTATTACAATTTTATTGGTTAAAATCAAATATATATTGATTACTATAATCCAATTATATAATCATTATAAATGATTCATAAAATCCAAATATTGATTACTATAATCCAAATATATAATCAACTATAATTTAAGGGTAAAATTCAAATATATATTGATTACTATAATCCAATTATATAATCAACTATAAATGAAGTAGTTTGAATACAGTCTAACTGTTAAATTAAAACAACTATTAAATATTAGTCCAACTAACATTTAATTTATTTGACGAATGAATGATATTTAATTGAGCGTGTATGGCAAGTATGTTGATAACGATACCTTTCCGCTACAAGCCTAGCTCAGTATGTTGGTATGTTGCCTTCCATGTATGTCTTCCTTGAAGACTTATATAGTACCAATAGGCACAATGCCTTGTGGTACAACAACTAGTGTCCAAACATTGTTGTTATACATGGAATCCATTTTGGACTCATGGCACTTTGCCATAATAGGGAGTCGATACCTTGTATCACTTCCTCATACGTAGTCAGTTCGTATTCCTCAATAAGATTGACATCTTTATGAGGTGAGATTAGAAACCCATACCCCAGGTTGTTTTCTGACTCTCTCAGACCTACGCTGTTCTTGTGTATTCGAAGATTATTGGTATAGTTTCATCCTTGATGAACTGTTTGTGTTCCATTAAGGACTTGGTGCCTTGAACAGTATAACTCCGATTCTTCATCGAGTTTTACTATCCTCCCACTTACCACTGCATATCGGTAATCCTCATAGGAAAAACCGCATGGTGAACAACAATCACATTGTTCCCTCAGTGAGTTGTATAAGTATTATACTTTGGTTTCCCTAGGATAACCAATTACATTAGGCACTTATCCAATTTGGGTTCTAGTTTGGTATCATCCAAACGTATGCCTAGCATTCCCAAATCATCAGGAGTGAGAAAACCCAGTTTCTTTCCTGTTTATATCTAATATGAAATCTGTCAACCCAAATCATCAGGAGTGAGAAAACCCAGTTTCTTTCCTGTTCATATATAATATGAAATCTGTCAAACAGATTTTATGGAACCTTATTCAAAATAAGTATTGCACTGTTAATGCTTATCTCTTTTGAAGGAAAATGGTAGCTCAGAGCGACTTATGATTAACCTTATCATGTCCAACAAAATTCGGTTTCTCCGTTCGGACACACCGTCAAACTGACGTGTTCCGGGAGGAGTCCTCATTGAAAGAAATAAAATACTTTTTCAAGTATATGAGAAACTTATTGTTTAAGTATTTTCATCATGGTCAAACCGTGATGTTTTAATACTTTAGCTGATATGTTTGTCTACTTCGTGTCGAAACTCTAAAAGTTTCCAATTTGTGTTTCATAAGAGATACATAACCAAATCATGATGCCACATCCGTAAAGGTCACGAAATATTCATATCCACCTCTAGCCTAGCTAGATATGGGCCCACTTATGTCACTATGAACGAGGGCTAACAGATCGATGACACTTACACTTTTACCAAGTAAAAGGTATTTTAGGTATTTTACCTAATAACTAGATTCGTAGACATCATTTGAATGGAATCAAATCCGTCATAGTATCCACTCTTCAAAGGTGTGGATATACGAGTCTTGTTTAATGTGTCCCAGACAGTACTGCCACAAATAAGTCTCATCTGATCAAATCAGTTTGAGCTACTTGTTTGTCATATTATATGTTTGAGATTTATTTATATTCAAAATATAAATATTGTTATTCACATCTAATGTGTTTATCTCAATATCATCTTTATAAAATAAAACACTTTAATGTTCTAGAATATAAAGGTATACTCGCAACGAGTTATACTCGATATAGAGATAATGTTCTAGTCAAACTAGTTACATTATAACTGTTTCCTAATTTAAGTACACACCCAAATGGTAGTTCCTAAACTTAGGTATCTATGGTTGAAACAGCGACTGTCGTCCCGTTTCCGATTCGCAGATTAATCTCATCTGAAGTCAGTATCCTGCTCACAACAGATTCTGCACATCAATGAATATTTATGTATCACACTAAGTATTTAAAATCCAATTTTAATACTAGTAGTGAACATATTTATGACAAACATATTTGAAGTCAGAGCCTTGCTCGTCTTCAATTCCTTCATGTCTGCTTTGTTCATACGGCAGTCATGCTTCAATGACCCCGTTTACCACAATTTAGGCAGACATCTTGGGATATGTCATTTATCTTCCTAGAAGATTATAATGATTTTGTCTTTGCCATTTCACATTCCAGAAGTCTTTGGCCAAGCCTTGGCCTTCTAGAATATTGAAGTAAGATGCGCCTTGCGCTACTTGCCTTATTGCAAACTTTGGCTTTGTCTCATTGAGAATGGCCATTAACTCTCCAAGAGTTATTAATTGCAATTTAATACCTCTAAGATCTAAGAATAGATCTATGAAGATCCTTCAATTTCTTCATCATACTTTAAGGATCTAATCCTTAGTTCTGATTAGGAAATTAAGGAGTCTTTATGGCAAGCATAATGGATTAAACATTAAAGTTATCATCACATGAATCTTCCAAAGATCATGCTCTACTATTTGCTTAACTTCGGGCTTAGGCCTAAGATGTTATTTTATCAAATAAAGTAACTTCTTAGTTTCAGGACTATCCTGAAATTTATTCCCAATTTGAAAATTAAAGTCGTCTAAACACATTTTCTCTAGGATAATGTTTCAAACACTAATCTTTCAATTTAATCTTGATTCTAATAGTCCAACTATTTAATCAACGATTTCAGGTACAATCTAATGTAATGATTACTATAGTCTAACTATATAACTTATTACAATTTTATGGGTTAAAATCAAATATATATTGATTACTATAATCCAATTATATAATATTATAAATGATTCGTAAAATCCAAATATATTGATTACTATAATCCAATTATATAATCAACTATAATTGAAGGGTAAAATTCAAATATATATTGATTACTATAATCCAATTATATAATCAACTATAAATGAAGTAGTTTGAATACAGTCTAACTGTTAAATTAAAACAACTATTAAATATTAGTCCAACTAACATTTAATTTATTTGACGAATGATATTTGATTGAGCGTGTATGGCAAGTATCTAAACGAATATTGCAAATTTAATTCTTGCCTCCCACTATTTTTCAGCGAGCCTCTAACCCTCTGTGGAGTACTCGGGAAACCTAGTTTCCTAGTGGGCTAGGATCCCGTTAAATAACACACAACCTTGACTTTGGCCAACAAGCTGTATGATATTTAACTAGGTAGATCTCTAAGATCAATTGGATCCCATCCAATTCCTAGATCCAGTAGGTGGACATCCAAGTCCGAAACATATATCTTATATATGCCAACATATCGAATATATTACCTAACCTTTTTCCTCTGAATCAACTAAGCCTTGGCTTTGGCACAACAAACTTAATGATCCCAGTTAAGCGGAACCCATTGACATGGAAAGCTTCGTAATCAATGTCGATGGACAAGACGTGATCTTGACTTTGGCCAACAAATCACGACTTGGACAAGACACCGATATGGAACAAAACTCTCATGATTCAACACATCCGCAATTGACAAAGGTCTTGACTTTGGCCAACAAACCAATGCCAACTTTGGATCTTGAGTAAGAATCACTCAACGGAAGGAAAATGCTTAATATGTTTTGAGGGTTTTCGCGTGTGCAAATTGGCAACCAATTTATTATCTTTGTTAAGGTCTCATCATCATACACACTTAAACATGCATTCTAAATACATATAAAGTGCGTATAAATAAATAAATTAATAATGATATGCGGATGGATATTCTCACAAATTGTTCCTAGAACAAATCACTCCCTTTCCTCTCCCCGGCTAGAACTATTCTAACTTCTACCCAATTACATAATACAATAAAGAAACCTCATTTACATTGAGGGGAATAGGTGAGAAGAGAAATACAATGAGAAATGAGATAAAAGGCTGGACACGTAGGTCCAATTAAATAAATTCTAAATTTATTACAATTTCCAAAATTGCCCCCGCCCTTCTAATATCCATCCGATATACATTATTCATACAACACATTCATGTATTCATACAAATCATGTTATTCAATCAATCTAATCCAATTAATTAATCTTTGAATTAATGACCATCCAATGTTCAAACAACGATTTGATTTGCGTGAGTCAAACTCGTTTAAGAATAAATACTCAAAGTAAGTATTCTTGAATTATATTGAACTACAACTTTAAATCCAATTTATTTGTATTCAATACTAATTCCAATTTAATTCCAAATTAAATATATACACTTACTTATAAGCCTTAAAGACTTGGATTCCAATCCAATCTTAATGGGTCTCAAAGGCCCAATAACATCCAATGTCATTTTAATTAAAGTCCAATGGGCTTTTAATTAATTCTTAAGGCATGAGCTTTGGCCATAAGGATCAAACCCAAAATGCCAAGGCCCAATAGGAATCACCTATTGCCTACAAATTAATTTAGGCCCATTAGGCCCAATTAAATTCTTTAAAGGGTAAAGTGATATATTTTGACTTTATGGAATTGGTTTTGGGCTCAATTGGATCCAATCCAAAAGTCCAAAACCAAACTTAGTCAAACCAAGCCCATTAAGTCCAAATACACACTTTTAGCCCAATTCATAATTAAAGGCTTATTAACATAATTATAATATTCCAAATATCACAATTATTTTAATTAAAGTGTATTAGCCATGATTAATTAATTAAACTCAATATTTCCAAAATACCAATTAACTTAATTAATCATGCTTAATCCATCAATTCATGTTCAACACAAATTGAAGCCAAAACACATCATTTCATGCTCAACACAAATTGAATCCTAAATTCATCATTTCATGCTCAACATGCTCTTTGATTTTAACATAAACTTTATTGACTTTGATTCCAATCCAATCAAACCAACAATCAACATTTAAACATGCATTTAAACACATCATTTCATGTTACAAAAAAAAATTAAAAACTGCAGTCCAATTACAGTGAGTTTCGGCCAAGGTAAGGGGGAGTCCAAAATTTGATCCAATCAATTTATTCCAAATCTAATCATGCACAACTCTAAGTTAACATAATCTAAGCATGCTCAAAGCATCAATTTGAAGAAATCATGCTCAAAACACAAAAGCCCCAAATTTTAGTCTCATGAACCCTAAAATTTTCATGCTTAAAATTGGCTCTTGATACCATTGTTAGTGTTCCTAGAACATGCCAAGGATCTAATAAGCATGTAAAGGTGTTCATAAATTCAAAATAAGTTGCGGAATATACTTACAATGAACGGATTTGAGCTTTAAAATTTTGAGAAGAGATCTCCAAGATCCAAGCTTTAAGTGATGATTCCAACTCTTGAAGTAATTTCCCAATCACCTTAGTTGATTTCTCCAAGTGCTAGCTTTGTTGATTTTGCAACAAAATCAAAGAGAATGGAGAAGGAAGCTCACGCCCATTTAGAGGATATTAGGGTTTCCATTTTGTTCCAAGTGTGTTTTTTGTGTGAAGCATCCACAAATGAGAGAGAGAGAAGGGTTTTGGTAAAAGCCAATTTACCATTTTCACCTAAACAATGTGGTTGGGTAAATGGTTTTGCCAAAACCATTCCAAGGTGGTTGGAAAGTGGATGGTATGGCATAAATGCCAACCACTCTCCCAACTACCACATTTAAAGTGGGCCCCACATTTGAATTCAAAATTCAAATGTCTCTACGAACATTTGCCGCTGCTCGGATCCGTTTAATCCAATTAAACGAATTTCGTCGCTAAATATTTAAATCTAATTTAATTAAATAACGATGCCTCGCAAATATATTACGAATTCGTCTACGAATTAATTCTAAATTAATTCGTTCGTTCATATTAAAGTCCGACTTTACTTTCGTAACGAAATCAAATTCATATAATATATCCGATATATTAATTTTAGCCCATACGAATAAATTAAATAGAAAAATCAAATTTAACTATTAAATTTATTCTACCGATTAATTCCAAATTAATCGCGTTCTCTCTCTTCCGAACACATTTAATCCCAGATTAAATAATACCTCAATTAATCCGAGATTAATTTTCTCCATCTTAATTAATCCCAGATTAATTCTAATTTAAATCAACTGTCATCAGTGAATCTTTGGGAAGCGACCCAAGAGATCTCTGGATATGTTGGCAGTAAATGCGGTCATCGAATTATCCGAATACGTGCGTACCTCGTACCACGTGCTTACCGATTTACAAGACATGGTTGGCTTCTAGCAAAGCACCGTGCCTACCCAATTCTCCAGAAATATTCTTACTGGAATATATAATCTATGTCAGGCGTAGTATACGTAGTATTGCGTATTGCGATCCAGTATCGAATGTAACGTGCTAGGCCTGGGGCTGGAATGTGTCTGCCCCGTACGAAGCAATGTCGGATGTCTGGTAACTAGTCTCTATTATCGGATATACATGACCTAGTCATAATATCCCGATGACTGCAGTACTTAAGAGCACTAGTACCGTATCCTACGTGACATCATCTCCACTATGACTGGAGTGATACTTCCGTCTTGACATCACACCCAATACACTACGATTCTCAATATACCCAGTAGAGGCGTACACAGAACCGGTTAAAGCCCTGGACGACCAAAACTAAAGCATATCGATTGTCGCAAGTATTAGCAATGCAAGTCTCAGGTTAAGACCAAATACACCTACCCTGATATCGGACTTCCATAGACACATAGTCATACTACCAATGGAATTCCGAGGGGTCTATCCAGAGCGAATCTGTTTCCGCACCATCGGTAAACACAACCTCCTATCACACTTGCATAAGTATCCAATACTTAAATATATGAGAACTATGCCGTTGTGCTCCCACAACGCGCACAAGTGCAATACTATTCTATTCCGCATTATCGATATTCAGTCTCGATAATACTACGACTAGGGATATTTAATGATTAATCCTTCGAGGAATGATACTGTCTCATATCATCTCAATCCAGGAACTAATCATAGGGACCTCCCATCATTTATACATCTAGGTGATCTAATCACAAATGATAAGAGCGCAATCTCCTTGTCACATAGTTAATTTGTACAACAACACCATGATCTGTACAAATAGTGACGTATGGGTCATAACTGTCCAACAATCTCCCACTTGGCCTATAGCCAGTCACTCGAGTGTCTTACACCCGAACTATGTACGGTTCGCTCAAACTGCTGAGGAAAGGCTTTCGTCAGCGGATTTGTATGATTATCATCTGATGCAATTCATTCGATCATCACATCGCCACGATGTATGATCCGAACGAATCAGATGAATAGTCGAAGTATATATCTGGATCGTTGATGAGACCATTAATTCTTTAGTCTGCGCTGTAGCCTAGCTCAGCTGCTAACATAACTATATCTAATCTTATTAGATTTATTAATGACCTAGATGGCTTCTATTACTGCCTCAGCCGTAGTAATAACCCGCATTTGTTGTTTATTCGGTAACAATATCTTGCTTGGAAGATTTCCAGCTCACTGTTCTGTTATTCAAACTGTATAGTACCGTTGTTTTTATCGGTTAGGAAACTTGCAGCAGTGATCTCAGTCACTTCAAGTTCTCCTTCTCCATAGTTTAAGACATCATCCTTAGTTCTCCAAGATACTAACGGATGTTCTTAATATCAATCCAGTGACTATCACTTGGATTGACCTGTTTGTGAATCTATATGCTCAAAGGATATGAGACACCAGGTTGCGTATATTTTTCAATGTACGAGTTCTCACAGAGTGTCAACAACCTATAAATCTAACTCAGTAGATCTTTATTCCTAGAATAAAGGTTGTTACTCCCAAGAATTCTATGGATAATTTTAATGAAAGCCAAGCTTTCACCGATTGTAATATGGGATATCATTTCCAAGAAATGACATATCACCATTATTTAGGACATCATTGTCAGTGCGCTCCCACTAACCTCATTATATACACAAGAATCATATTCGTTTTGAATCAAATCATACACCATTATGATTACATCAAAACGATAGTTCCAAGAACCCAATGCTTACTTCGATCCATACATGGATCGAATAACCTGCAAACCTTATTTGCTAGTTTTGGTACGACAAAACCGTTAGGATGTTAAACATCCTCCAAAGAGGTTTCTGTTTAAGGAAGCGATTTTGACGTTCAGCTGCCATATTTCATGAATGAAACATGCAGCATCAGCAAGCATTATCCAAATGGATTTAACGTGGCAACAGGTAAAAGATTTCGTTGTAATCAACATAATGTTGATAACAATACCTTTCCGCTACAAGCCTAGCTCAGTATGTTGGTATGTTGCCTTCCATGTATGTCTTCCTTGAAGACTTATATAGTACCAATAGGCACAATGCCTTGTGGTACAACAACTAGTGTCCAAACATAGTTTTTTTACATGGAATCCATTTTGGACTCATGGCACTTTGCCATAATAGGGAGTCGATACCTTGTATCACTTCCTCATACGTAGTCAGTTCGTATTCCTTAATAAGATTGACATCTTTATGAGGTGAGATTAGAAACCCATACCCCAGGTTGTTTTCTGACTCTCTACCAGACTACGCTGTTCTTTTGTATTCGAAGATTATTGGTATAGTTTCATCCTTGATGAACTGTTTGTATTCCATTAAGGACTTTGTGCCTTGAACAGTATAACTCCGATTCTTCATCGAGTTTTACTATCCTCCCACTTACCACTGCATATCGATAATCCTCATAGGAAAAACCGCATGGTGAACAACAATCACATTGTTCCCTTAGTGAGTTGTATAAGTATTATACTTTGGTTTCCCTAGGATAACCAATTACATTAGGCACTTATCCAATTTGGGTTCTAGTTTGGTATCATCCAAACGTATGCCTAGCATTCCCAAATCATCAGGAGTGAGAAAACCCAGTTTCTTTCCTGTTCATATCTAATATGAAATCTGTCAACCCAAATCATCAGGATGAGAAAACCCAGTTCTTTCCTGTTCATATATAATATGAAATCTGTCAAACAGATTTTATGGAACCTTATTCAAAATAAGTATTGCACTGTTAATGCTTATCTCTTTTGAAGGAAAATGGTAGCTCAGAGCGACTTATGATTAACCTTATCATGTCCAACAAAATTCGGTTTCTCCGTTCGGACACACCGTCAAACTGACGTGTTCCGGGAGGAGTCCTCATTGAAAGAATAAAATACTTTTTCAAGTATATGAGAAACTTATTGTTTAAGTATTTTCATCATGGTCAAACCGTGATGTTTTAATACTTTAGCTGATATGTTTGTCTACTTCGTGTCGAAACTCTAAAAGTTTCCAATTTGTGTTTCATAAGAGATACATAACCAAATCATGATGCCACATCCGTAAAGGTCACGAAATATTCATATCCACCTCTAGCCTAGCTAGATATGGGCCCACTTATGTCACTATGAACGAGGGCTAACAGATCGATGACACTTACACTTTTACCAAGTAAAAGGTATTTTAGGTATTTTACCTAATAAACTAGATTCGTAGACATCATTTGAATGGAATCAAATCCGTCATAGTATCCACTCTTCAAAGCTGTGGATATACGAGTCTTGTTTAATGTGTCCCAGACAGTACTGCCACAAATAAGTCTCATCTGATCAAATCAGTTTGAGCTACTTGTTTGTCATATTATATGTTTGAGATTTATTTATATTCAAAATATAAATATTGTTATTCACATCTAATGTGTTTATCTCAATATCATCTTTATAAAATAAAACACTTTAATGTTCTAGAATATAAAGGTATACTCGCAACGAGTTATACTCGATATAGAGATAATGTTTCTAGTCAAACTAGTTACATTATAACTGTTTCCTAATTTAAGTACACACCCAAATGGTAGTTCCTAAACTTAGGTATCTACGGTTGAAACAGCGAATGTCGTCCCGTTTCCGATTCGCAGATTAATCTCATCTGAAGTCAGTATCCTGCTCAAAACAGATTCTGCACATCAATGAATATTTATGTATCACACTAAGTATTTAAAATCCAATTTTAATACTAGCAGTGAACATATTTATGACAAACATATTTGAAGTCAGAGCCTTGCTCGTCTTCAATTCCTTCATGTCTGCTTTGTTCATACGGCAGTCATGCTTCAATGACCCCGTTTACCACAATTTAGGCAGACATCTTGGGATATGTCCTTTATCTTCCTAGAAGATTATAATGATTTTGTCTTTGCCATTTTCACATTCCAGAAGTCTTTGGCCAAGCCTTGGCCTTCTAGAATATTGAAGTAAGATGCGCCTTGCGCTACTTGCCTTATTGCAAACTTTGGCTTTGTCTCCTTGAGAATGGCATTAACTCTCCAAGAGTTATTAATTGCAATTTAATACCTCTAGATCTAAGAATAGATCTATGAAGATCCTTCAATTTCTCATCATACTTTAAGGATCTAATCCTTAGTTCTGATTAGGAAATTAAGGAGTCTTTATGGCAGCATAATGGATTAAACATTAAGTTATCGTCACATGAATCTTCCAAAGATCATGCTCTACTATTTGCTTAACTTCGGGCTTAGGCCTAAGATGTTATTTTATCAAATAAAGTAACTTCTTAGTTTTCAGGACTATCCTGAAATTTATTCCCAATTTGAAAATTAAAGTCGTCTAAACACATTTTCTCTAGGATAATGTTTCAAACACTAATCTTTCAATTTAATCTTGATTCTAATAGTCCAACTATTTAATCAACGATTTCAGGTACAATCTAATGTAATGATTACTATAGTCTAACTATATAACTTATTACAATTTTATTAGTTAAAATCAAATATATATTGATTACTATAATCCATTATATAATCATTATAAATGATTCGTAAAATCCAAATATATTGATTACTATAATCCATTATAAAATCAACTATAATTGAAGGTAAATTCAAATATATATTGATTATTATAATCCAATTATATAATCAACTATAAATGAAGTAGTTTGAATACAGTCTAACTGTTAAATTAAAACACTATTAAATATTAGTCCAACTAACATTTAATTTATTTGACGAATGATATTTGATTGAGCGCGTATGGCAAGTATCTAAACGAATATTGCAAATTTAATTCTTGCCTCCCACTATTTTTCAGCGAGCCTCTAACCCTCTGTGGAGTACTCGGAACCTAGTTTCCTAGTGGGCTAGGATCCCGTTAAATAACACACAACCTTGACTTTGGCCAACAAGCTGTATGATATTTAACTAGGTAGATCTCTAAGATCAATTGGATCCCATCCAATTCCTAGATCCAGTAGGTGGACATCCAAGTCCGAAACATATCTTATATATGCCAACATATCGAATATATTACCTAACCTTTTTCCTCTGAATCAACTAAGCCTTGGCTTTGGCACAACAAACTTAATGATCCCAGTTAAGCGGAACCCATTGACATGGAAAGCTTCGTAATCAATGTCGATGGACAAGACGTGATCTTGACTTTGGCCAACAAATCACGACTTGGACAAGACACCGATATGGAACAAAACTCTCATGATTCAAACACATCCGCAATTGAAAAAGGTCTTGACTTTGGCCAACAAACCAATGCCAACTTTGGATCTTGAGTAAGAATCACTCAACGGAAGGAAAAATGCTTAATATGTTTTGAGGGTTTTTCGTGTGCAAATTGGCAACCAATTTATTATCTTTGTTACATAATACAATAAAGAAACCTCATTTACATTGAGGGGAATAGGTGAGAAGAGAAATACAATGAGAAATGAGATAAAAGGCTGGACACGTAGGTCCAATTAAATAAATTCTAAATTTATTACAATTTCCAAAATTGCCCTCGCCCTTCTAATATCCATCCGATATACATTATTCATACAACACATTCATGTATTCATACAAATCATGTTATTCAATCAATCTAATCCAATTAATTAATCTTTGAATTAATGACCATCTAATGTTCAAACAACGATTTGATTTGCGTGAGTCAAACTCGTTTAAGAATAAATACTCAAATTAAGTATTCTTGAATTATATTGAACAACAACTTTAAATCCAATTTATTTGTATTAAAGTCCGACTTTAATTTTAAATTAATTCTAAATTAATTCGTTCGTTCATATTAAAGTCCGACTTTAATTTCGTAACGAAATCAAATTCATATTAATATATCCGATATATTAATTTTAGCCCATACGAATAAATTAAATAGAAAAATCAAATTTAACTATTAAATTTATTCTACCGATTAATTCCAAATTAATCGCGTTCTCTCTCTTCGAACACATTTAATCCCAGATTAAATAATACCTCAATTAATCTGAGATTAATTTTCTCCATCTTAATTAATCCCAGATTAATTCTAATTTAAATCAACTGTCATCAGTGAATCTTTGGGAAGCGACCCAATAGATCTCTGGATATGTTGGCAGTAAATGCGTGCGTACCTCGTACCACGTGCTTACCGATTTACAAGACATGGTTGGCTTCTAGCAAAGCACCGTGCCTACCCAATTCTCCAGAAATATTCTTACTGGAATATATAATCTATGTCAGGCGTAGTATACGTAGTATTGCGTATTGCGATCCAGTATCGAATGTCACGTGCTAGGCCTGGGGCTGGAATGTGTCTGCCCCGTACGAAGCAAATGTCGGATGTCTGGTAACTAGTCTCTATTATCGGATATACATGACCTAGTCATAATATCCCGATGACTGCAGTACTTAAGAGCACTAGTACCGTATCCTACGTGACATCATCTCCACTATGACTGGAGTGATACTTCCGTCTTGACATCACACCTAATACACTACGATTCTCAATATACCCAGTAGAGGCGTACACAGAACCGGTTAAAGCCCTGGACGACCAAAACTAAAGCATATCGATTGTCGCAAGTATTAGCAATGCAAGTCTCAGGTTAAGACCAAATACACCTACCCTGATATCGGACTTCCATAGACACATAGTCATACTACCAATGGAATTCTGAGGGGTCTATCCAGAGCGAATCTGTTTCCGCACCATCGGTAAACACAACCTCCTATCACACTTGCATAAGTATCCAATACTTAAATATATGAGAACTATGCCGTTGTGCTCCCACAACGCGCACAAGTGCAATACTATTCTATTCCGCATTATCGATATCCAGTCTCGATAATACTACGACTAGGGATATTTAATGATTAATCCTTCGAGGACTGATACTGTCTCATATCATCTCAATCCAGGAACTAATCATAGGGACCTCCCATCATTTATACATCTAGGTGATATAATCACAAATGATAAGAGCGCAATCTCCTTGTCACATAGTTAATTTGTACAACAACACCATGATCTGTACAAATAGTGACGCTATGGGTCATAACTGTCCAACAGTTATATGTTTGAGATTTGTTTATATTCAAAATATAAATACTGTTATTCACATCTAATGTGTATATCTCAATATCTTCTTTATAAACAAAACACCCGGTGTTGTGGAACATAAAGTATACCCGCAACGGGTTAAACTAGATATAGAGATAATGTTTCTAGTCAAACTAGGTACATTATAATAGTTTCCTAATTTAAGTACATGCCCAAAGGGCAGTTCCAAAACTTAGGTTCCCACGGCCAAAACAGCGACTCTCGTCCCTTTTCTGACTCGTAGTTCGATCTCATATAAAGCCAGTCTCCTGCTAGTCAGCAGATCCCGCACATCAGTACATATGTATGTACCACATCCAGTATCAAAATCCAATTTTAAAACTAGTAGTGGACAAGTTTATTACAATAACAAACATTCTTGAAGTCGGAGCCTTGCTTGCCTTCACTTCCTTTATGTATGCCTTGTCCATACGGCAGTCACGCTTCTAGTGATCCCATTTGCCACAGTTTAGGCAGACATGTTGGGATATGTCCTTTGTCTTCCCAGAAGACTGATGATTTTGCCTTTGCCATTTTCTTTACACCCTTAGAAGCCTTCAGCTAAGCCTTGGCCTTCTGGGATGCCGAAGTAAGATGCGTCTTGCGCTTCTTGCCCTTTTGGAAGATCTGGCTTTGCCTCCTTGAGCATAGCCATTAACTCTTCAAAAGTTTTCTCTTGATTCATGATGAACCTGCCCCAACATTTGGGCAGAGACTGTAAGATCAAATCTATAGAAGTCTCGGCCTCATAGGTAATGCCCAGCTAACCTAGCTGTTCGATGTCAGCAATTATATGTGACACCTAGTGCTCGACAGATGTACCATCTGACATACGCGAGCAAAATAGCTTCTTTTTCAATTCATACTTCTAAGATTTAAGGTTAGATCTATGAAGATCCTTTAATTTCAATATCATGGTATAAGGATCTAATCCTTAGTTCTGACAACGAAATTAAGGAGTCATTGCGGAAAGCATAACTGATTGAGCACTAAAGTTATCATCACTATGAGGCTTCCAAAGCTCATTCTCTACTATTTGCTCAACTCCGGGCTCAGGTCCGAGAGGTTTCTCTATTATCTAGAGTAACTTCTTGGCTTCTAGGACTATCCTGAGATTCAATTCCCAATCTGAAAATTTACGCCGTTAAAGACATTTTCACATAGGATTATGTTCTTTTACGCTAATCTTTCAGCTATATTGATTGATATAGTCCAACTATCCAATCAATAATTTCGGGTACAATCAAATGTAATGATTACTATAGTCCAACTATATAACTAACTACAAATGAAGTAGTGTGTTGTACAGTCTAACTGTTCAACGAAAGCAATATTAAATATTAGCCCAACTAATATATTTATAACAACGATAAATAAAATTAAAGAGCGTGTATTGGCAAGTATCTAAACGAAATTAAAAATTTAATACTAGTCTCCCACTATTTTCGGCGAGCCTCTAACCCTCTGTGGAGTACTCGAGAAACCTAGTTTCCTAGTGGGCTAGGATCCCGTTAAATAACACACAACCTTGACTTTGGCCAACAAGTTGTATGAAAATTAACTAGGTAGATCTCTAAGATCAATTGGATCCCATCCAATTCCTAGATCCAGTAGGTGGACCTCTAAGTCCGAAACATATATCCAATATATGTAAATATATCCAATATATTTCCTAATATTTTTCCTCTAATTTAACTAAGCTTTGGCTTTGGCTCAACAAGCTTAATGATTCTAGTTAAGCGCGACCCATTGACAGTGGGAAAGCTTCGTAATCGAGGTCGATGAACAAGAAGTGACATTGACTTTGGCCAACAAGTCACAACTGCCCAAGACTCGTGATATGTAACAAAGCTTACGTGGTTCAAACACATCTGTGATGGACAAAGGTCTTGATTTTGGCCAACAAACCAATGTCAATCTTGGATCTTGAGAGAGAACCACTCAATGGAAGGAAAAACGCTTAATATTTGATGAGGGTTTTTCGAATAAATTGGCAACCAATTTATTATCTTTGATTAGGTCTCATCATACACCCTTAAGCATGCATTCTAAAAGCATAATAAGGCGCGAAATAAAATAATAATGATATGCGGATTAATATATTTCAAATTGTTCCTAGAACAAATCTCTCTATTTCCTCTCTCCCGCTAGCACTATTCTTACTTTTACCCAATTACATAACACTAAAAGAAACCTCATTAACATTGAGGGGAATTGGTGAGAAGAGAAATACAAAGATAATAGAGATAATAGGCTGGACACGCAGGTCCAATTTAATAAATTCTAAATTTATTACAATAATTTCCAAAATTGCCATCACCCTTCTAATATCCATCTGATATACATTATTCATACAATACATCCAAGTATTCACACAAAGCATGTTATTCAATCAATCTAATCCAATTAATTAATCTTTGATTAATGATCATCCAATGTTCAAACAACGATTTGATTTGCGCGAGTCCAACTCGTTTAAGAATAAATACTCAAAGTATGTATTCTTGAATTATATCGAACTATAATTTTAAATCCAATTTAAATTGTATCCAATACTAATTCATATTTAATTCCAAATTAAATAATTAGACTTTTAATAGTGCCTTTTAGACTTGGATTCCAAATCATATCTTTATGGATCTCAAAGGCCCAATTAGTGTCCAATACTATTTAATTAAAGTCCAATGAGCTTTTAATTAATTCTTTAGGCATGGGCTTTGGCCATTATGGATCAAATACTATTTAAAATTAGGAATCACCCTATGCCAAAAATCAATTTAGGCCCATTAAGCCCAATTAAATTATTTAAAGGCTCAATTGTTATATTTGGACTTTATGGAAATGGTTTTAAGCCCAATTGGATCCAACCCAATTGTCCTAAACCAAACTTGGCCCAACCAAGCCCATTAAGCCCAATTACAATAATTAAATTAATACATAATTCCAAATTACATATTAATCCAATTCAAGTGTAATTAACATAATTAATCAACTAATCTAATGTTTCCAAAACAGTAATTAATCAAATTAATCATGCTCAATATATCCAATTCATGTCCAACATAAATTGAAGCAAAATCAATTCTAAAACATGCTATATAGCTCACGGCAAAGTCATAGAAATTATCATGCAATTTGATTTCAATCCAATTAAATCAACATCTAACATACATTTCATGCCAATTAACATATCTAATTGTCAAATTTCAAAATTAACCATGAGCAATACTAGGGCATAAATTCGGCCATGCTAAGGAATTGGGGATTTTTGATCTAATCAATTTTTCTCAATTCCAACAATGTACAAATCCAATTCAAAATCATATAAACATAACCCAACCATCAATTTAGGCAAATCAAGCTCTAAGCCAAAAAATCCCAAATTAAAGTATATAAACCCTAGGTTCAAATCAAGCTTAGATCTCACTCTGATACCATTATTAGTGTTCCTAGAACATGCCAATGATCTCTAAGATGATTTATGTGTGAATAAATCAAAGAGAGTTGCGGAAATACTCACATTGATCGGATGAGTTTCAAGACTTTTTCTTTGTATTTCGGAAGCTCCAAGCTTTCTTTGTTGTTGCAAACTCAAGAATGAGTTTCCCTATCACCTTATTTTGACTCCTTAATGTGCTGGCAAGTAGAAATTTTGCAAGAAAATTCCATGGGGAGAGGATGAAGCTCACGGTTTTGGAGGCTTGGAGGAGAGAATGAATAATGATTTTTGTTTCCAAAACATATCACTTAAGTTGACTTGTGTTTGTGTAATAAAATGCCACATTTATAATAGCCAACAACTTCCATCACACTTATGACTACTTGATGTAAGTCAAGTGTCATGTTGATGTAAGTTGGTAGGCCCCACTTTAAATTCAAAATTCAAGTGGGCTTGCTCAACACAATTCGGGCTCGGGTTCGTTTAATCCGATTAAACGAATTTTCCATTGACACATAATTAAATCCAATTTAATTAAATAATAATGTCTCACAAAATTATTACGAAAGTCGCTCACAAATTAATTCCAAATTAATTCGTTCGCACGAATTAAAATCCAATCCGCATTGAAATCCAATTTCAATTAATATATCTAATATATTATTTTAGTCCAATTAAATAAATAAAATAGAGAAATCCAATTTCACTATTTAATTTATTTTACCGATTAATTCCAAATTAATCGCGTTCTCTCCTCTCGACGAATTTAATCCCAGATTAATTCTTTCTCTGATAATTAATCCCAGATTAATTCTTGCCATAATTAATCCCAGATTAATTTTCTCTCTCATAATTAATCCCAGATTAATTATGTTCGAGTCAAATCTCATCGGTGAATCTTCGGGAAGCGACCCAAGAGATCCCTGGATATGTTGGCAGTAAATCCGGTCATCGGACTATCCGAACACGTGCATACCTGGTACCACGTTCTTACCGATTTACAAGACATGGTTGGCTTCTAGCAAAACACCGTGCCTACCCAATTCTCCATAAATGTTCTTTAAAGGAATATATAATCTTTATCAAGCGTAGTATACTAAGTATTGCGTGTTACGATCCAGTATCGGATGTCATATGCTAGGCCTGAGGCTGGAATTGTGTCTGTCCCGTACAAAGCATATATCGGATCACTGGCAACTAGTCTCTATAATCGGATAATCATGACCTAGTCATATTATCCCGATGACTACTGTACTTAAGAGTACCAGTTTCGTATCCTACGTGATCATCATCTCCATATGACTGAAGTGATACTTCCATCTTGACATCACACCCAATACACTACGATTCTCAGTAAACCCATAAGAGGCGTACACAGAACCTGTTAAAGCCCCGGACGACCAAAACCAAAGCGTACTGATTGTCGCAAGTATTAGCGATGCAAGTCTCAAGTTAAGACCAAATACACCTACCCTGATTTGGATTCCCATAGACACATAGTCATACTACCAATGGGATTCCGATGGGTCTTTCTAGAGCGAAGCTATTCCCGTACCATCGGGTAACAGAACCTCCTATCACACTTGCATAAGTATCCAATACTTAAATATATGAGAACTATGTCATTAAGCTTCCATAACGCGCACAAGTGCTATACTAGCCTATTCCGTATTATCGATGTCCAGTCTCGATAATACTACGATTAAGGATATTTAATGATTAAACCTTTCGTGGATTAATATTGTCTCATATCTTATTGATCCGGTACTAATCATATGAACTTTTATCATTTATTTATTCAAGTAATCCAATTACAAAATGATAAAAGAGCAATTTCCTTTGTCACATAGTTAATTTTGTACAAGAACACCATGTCATTTACAAAATATTGATGTTATGGGTCATAATTGTTCAACAGGAACAATATTCACCGAATGGTGACAATATTCACCTCCCCTATCACTCCTGATTCTTTTGATTTTCTTGCCAAGTTGATTTTCAACTTTTTTTATAGTATATAAATCTCTCAATAGCTTCATCTTTGCTCCTCAGCAAATATACATAACAGAATCTTATACTATCATCAATAAAAATGAAAAAGTATTTTTTACCGCCTATTGTTTAGACAATATTCATGTCATACACATCGGTGTGTATATGTTCCAAGGGTTCAGAACTTTGTTCTATGGAATGAAATGATGCTATATTCATTTTTGCTTCAACACATATTTCACATTTATGTTGGGTATCAATGGTAAATTTAGGTATAAGGTCCATGTTAATTAATTTACGCATTGTATCATAACTAACATGCCCCAACCTCCCATGCCATACATTTTGTGACTCAATAATATAAGCAGAAGATGTAGCTTTATTATTAGCATTGTGTCGAATGACAGTCATTTGAAAAAGGCCTTCAGTGAGGTATCATTTTCCTACATAGACATCATTTTTGGTCATTACAAACTTTTCAGAAACAAATACTAGCTTAAACCATTATTGCTAAGGAGTGAAGCTGAAACCAAGTTCTTCTGAATATCAGGATCATACAAAACGTTCTTCAATGTAAGCTATTTCCCTGATGTCATCTTCAGAACCATTGTACCTTATCCAACCACTATAAAGGTAGATGAGTTTCTTATTGTCAGATGATCGCCACCATCGACCTTTTGATAGGAGGAAAATATTTTACTGTCAGTACAAATATGACGAGTAGCCCCGTGTCTACCCACCATTATCTCGGATTCCCAACCAAGTTGGATTCTGTTACAACTGCTGAAAGGTTCATCTCTGAGATCTCATCAGTTAGCTGCTCATCCTCAGTGATATGAGCCTTATATTTCTTTTTCTTTCCATTGTCTTGAGATTTCTTATTTTTGCAGTCTTTTACTATGTGACTGTTTTTCCCTCAGATGTAGCATTTCTCCTTGAACTTATTGTTTGCTTGGGAAGAATCATCTACACCGTTCTTTCTCTTTTTGCTACCCTTTCCACCCTCGACGATGTTGGTCTTAGACTCCACAGTCTTGTAGCTAGTCTTCTCAGACTTTTGGTTGTCCTCTTCGATCATCAATCGAACTCTAAGGTCTTCAAGGCTCATCTGATTCTTTTTGTAATTCAGATAGCTGCTGAGGTCTTTCCATGATGGAGTCAATTCTTTAATAATTATGGCAATTGGAAACGTCTTGCAGAGTTTCATTCCTTCATCTAATATTTCACGAATGATCAACTGCAGTTCACCCAACTGAGACATCACCGTCCTTGAATCTACCATTTTATAGTCCAGGAACCTACCCACGATAAATTTCTTATGTCTGACATCCTCTGTTTTGTATTTATTCTCGAGAGTTTCCCAAAATATCTTGATACACATTATACAGGGTATTGTCAAGTCCTCCCAGAAGGTAGTTCTTGCACAAGAAGTCGCCTAACAACTATGTCTCTTCTCGTAGTTGTTTGGCTGTTTCCGTTTCTCCCTCCACATGACCTAGAGGATCTTTGAGATACTTAGCCAACTATAGTGTTATCAGGTAGAATAACATTTTGCTCTGCCACTTTTGAAGTTTGCTCCACCAAACGTATCTGGTTTCTCTCCATAATCGACCGGTACTGTGATATTTCCACTAACCATGTGTAATTGGAAATGTAATAGTAATAAGTAAGTCTACGAAAGACAATTCACACAACGACCAAACATATGATCTTGTTTATGTGTTTCACTAAGAGTCCACTTGTTGTTATCCTGGACAGTAATACCAAATAACACAAGTTCTTGAATTTATGACTAAGATTTCTTATAATATGTGAATAAAGGAAAATTCCTAAAGTACGAGCGGAGTCCGGTGTAACCACTTAAATAACTGCTCATTTAGGCTCTTATCGCCTTGTTGATAGAATTTCCTTAATAACTTTCTCAATAGAATATCTTAGACGTTCAATCTTAGTGTTTACACTTCAAATCACAAGTGCAATAATATTCAAATATATGTGTATATAAGTTCAATCAAGCTTGGATGAAATTACTTATATATAATTACACTTTTAATTCTCAGCTATGTATGCAACAAATAATTAATTTTCAACTTCTGTATGTTTGTGATAATTGAGTACCCTAATATTAACTGAAACCTATACTACCAAGTTTACAAAATTCAGTATATGATTTTTACTAAGTTAACATTACTACATATATTCTATAATACCAAATTTCATATCTATAACATGTATATCATATGATAATTATCAAAATAATGAAATTAATATAAGTTTATGTTATTACTTTAAATCTAAAAAATTCCAAAATTGAATTTCGTTAGTGTCACGTTCGTTCAGTAGTTCGAACGAAGCTTTCCAATGAGTACACGTTCGTGTAGCATTCATAAATGCGTTCGAACGAATTTTTCCAGAGGACTAACGTTCGAGATGTGTTTGAATATGCTTTCGAACACAGTTGTCCAGAAGACTGGCGTTCGAGTTGTATTTGAATGCGCATTTGAACGAAACTGTCTAGAGGACTGGCATTCGAGTTGCGTTTGAATACGCGTTCGAACGAAAATACAAAATACAGGGTTTTTCCCTATGCCTTCGCCAGACGTTCGAACACCCTTATGTATTTTTCAGGCACATAACACATTTTTCAGGAAGAATATCACTAAAACATGCAAAACTAGTATTAACAACACATTTAAATCAATAAGTTCTTAAGATTGTTATCGTATATGTGTTTTTTAATAGTTTTAACATGCATCATTCAACTAATCATTCACTAACATACCAAAATCAGAGCATAACCGAGAGACTTAGAAAAACCTGGAAATTTGTTGAAGAAAAATATGATCCTAAATCAAGTTGAGTTACCTCTGTCCTTAATAACTTATTAGCCCCGTCTCGGTGCTTTCCGAATGTCTTATGGCTAACATTCTCCCAGGATCACTTGATTTCTTCTTGCAGAAAAGGGCACTCCTTTCTCCAAGAACTTGAACAAGGACAAATGGTTGAAACTCTCTCTTAAAAAAATGACTCCCAAACTATGATTGAATGTTGGAATTTATGGATATCCAAAATGAACACAAGAAGCTCTTTTATATAGGCATGGAAGGGCGCCTTTGTGGGCAATCTTTGATTTAAGGTGTAACCCTCCTATGGGTTATACCCTTTCTTTATGCCTTTTAATGTCTAGAGTTGTGTTCTTCCAAATTGGAGGACACGTCCCTTCAACTTGTGCCTTTCACATAAGGCACTTCTTAAGGGCCATGTCTATCCTACAATTACATATATATATATATATATATTAAGATAATTTACTACGAAATATCACAATCTAGGAAATTCTCTAAAAATTACATGTATTTATAGGGAATGAATGATATAATCTTTTAGTGAGAAATGACACAACCCTTTGGATTGAAAGGTTTTCTTGGAAAGTTATAACCCTTAAAGAATTGTATACATTGATATAAAGGTACCTTTACAAAGGCAACCCTACATGTCTATAAAAATGGTCATTGGGTTCTCATTTTTCATTCATTCATTCACATTCATATTCTTCTTCATTTATCCTTATGCATATTAAGAGTGTTTGAAAAGAGTTTCCAACCGTTGTTTCTAGTTCAAAGTTCTTGATAAAAAAGAGTCTCCATTAGTCAAGAAGCAACTAAGTATCCTGAGAGATTGTTAGTCAAGAGATGTGTAAGAGCATCGAGGCGGGGCTAATAAATTCTTAAGGATATAATTTTTCTTGACTTGATTTTGAGTTTTCATCTTCTACAATTTATATGTTTTTCTAAGTTTTTAAATTTATATTGATTCTAGGATTATGCGTTTATTAATTTTAATTTACTTTAATCATACATGATAAATATGATTAACAACACATCCCGCCAACACACAATCCATACTTTAATTTGGGAGCTCATATACATTCCAATGCGGTCCCTGAGAGTTCTTTAATTACTTCCATTCCATTTACAATAAACATAAGAAAAGTGATAGTCACATTTCCCACTATGAGACTTTTAGAGCCAAACATGTTTAAATTATAACTAGTTAGGCTTCTATCTAAGATCTACAAGCTAGTATCACCATATAAAGTTGAACATCTTTGTTTTAACTTGGAACAATTTTCTACAATCATTTACTATGTATATGTTACTACTTGTTACCACAAAACTATATTGAATGAAGGGCTTGCTAAAAGTATTGATTATGATTGATAGCATGTTATTATTTTTATGTTATTGATAATACAATGTTGATAAACAAACATAAAAGACACACTTAAGATATAAATTTATTTAGGAAAAATAAATAAAATTTAAATTTTGGACTTCAAATTATGAGTGTGTCCGTTAGGATTATATTTGAATGTATTTCAATTATTCTTGTTGTTAATACAAATTAATCTATTAATTTTGGTATATATTGTATTTGATCTTTCTTTCCCTTCCATTATTCAACCTACCAAATAGTTGATAATGATAGTGATTTTGCATTAATTAAAAAGGCATGCTATTGAATTTGATTATTAAAGTACATGGTAATTATTGATGGTGATTTTCAAACCTGAGGAACTACGAAGTCTGAAAAGGGGTATAATGAGGTTTGCACTTAACAGATGGTCCAAGGTCCTTATTTAGATGAGAGAGCGGGTGAATTGCCCAAGCCCGTAATGCTGAGGAACACCAAATGGCAAATTAGTTGGGGATGATAGGTTGGGATACCGACCTGATCTGATGAGAAGGTATCAGATTCGACAACACTTAAACATCTGTGATGTCTGACCCGAGGTAGTCCCGTGATTACCAATCTGACCTGGTAAAGAAGCAAGGAAGAGTATTTAGTGTTGTTCCTCTTGGCACACCGACCTGGGGACCAAGATCGGGGTTGCAGTATCTTGTGCTTATATATGAATGATGTAAGCCCTACATGAAAGTTTGAGCCTCTAGAAGACTGATGTGATGAGAGTTGGTCAGAGACTTCCCTTCTGACACACGAAACAACATGGGAGTGGTTGAATTACGGGCTGTCACATGGATTGAATATGTAGCAGATGACAAAGGTGGGAATTATGGCTTTTTGCTGACAGAGTGTAGTTGAGTTAGAAGCTGTCATCACGAGTTGGTGTAACAGTAGATTTAGAAGCCTATATAAAGGGTTTAAAGTCTCAAATATCAGGGTTAGCAGTTTTTACATACCTCAACTTGTAAAAGAGCTCTAAAAAACATAGAAATAGAGAGAAAGCTGGTCGGTCTTGACCCAAACTCGTAATAAAAATTCACTTCTTTGTTCCCGTGGACGTAGGTTGGAGCCACTCTCCGTCGAACCATGTTAAACCTTTATGTTCTCTTTGATTTTCTGTTTGCTTGCCAAGTTTACTTTGATTCCTAAATAACCAAAAAAATTCACTACTTGGGGGAGGTTTGTTCAAGGAGTAGATTTTCCAAATTACCCTTGGAATGACAAACAAGCGTCAACTGTTAGCGTCGTTTGTAGGGAAGTATAAAAAGCAACAAACACACTAAGACGATGGTAGGAGATGGAAACCACATGACTTTAAAGGCTTTGACAACATAGTGGATATAGAAGATGGAAGAAACCCTACGAAATGAAATGAGAGATGCTCGAAAAGAGAAGGAAACAACTCAAGCCTTTATGAGAGCCATGATGGAGAAAATTGAGAAGTTGGAGAAGACGGGAGGAGTGCAAGGATAAGCGAGTCCCAACAAAAGGAAAGAAGAAATAGCTGGAGGGAAGAGGATCACCAGAGCGGACGGAGATCAGGGAAATGGGAAGAGAGATACATAAAGAATAAGGTCTGTAGTTGTCACTAACGTAGTGCAGGTAGGATAGCCGTGGGAGGAAAAAGAGGGGAAAACCCAAAGTCATCCAGTAACAGCCCGTCTTATTGGGAAAGTGACCTGGAACGATATCCATAGAGGGGACGTGAGGTCCCCATCTATGGAAGATACCACGCTCGAAGTGAAAGGCGTGAAGAAGCCCTTGGGCGAGAGCACGACGGCTCCGAGAGCCAAATAAGGGATTGGTTTCGGCGGGAGATAAGGAATGGGAGGAAAATATGAAGAGATGGACTTGGGGTAACAAGGATATGGAGACAGCATCCCCATTTACGAAGGAAATATTGGCGATAGAGTTTCCGAGGAGATTCACCATGCCCATGATGGATGTTCATAAGGGCAGCATGGACCCCAAGTCCCACATTGAAAAGTCTTTTCTATTGATGGAGATCCAGGGAATGGTAGGAGAGGCAATATGCAAGGTGTTCCTGTTAACTTTGGGAGGGTCGGCCTGCTTGTGGTTTAGAAACTTGACCCCGGGAAGTATCAACAGCTTTTCATAGTTGAAGAAGTCTTTTGTGCGCCATTTCAAATGAGCGTGCGTACCAAGGATTACACTAGGGTCATTAAGGATGATGAAGTAAGGAGATAACGAGCCATTGAAGAACTTTGTTGACAGATACCACAACTTGGTGTTAGAGGTCAGGGCATATGAGTCCCCAGAGGCGTTGGATAGTTTTAAAGAAGCTGTAAGAGTCGAAAAGTTATAGTCCCATTTAAGGATCCAAGAGGTGTCGGGCTATGCCGCAACCTTGGAGCAGGCAATGAAGTTTTTATTGCTGGAAGAAGAATAGATGATAGCTCGAGGAGGAGCTACCCGGGCATCAAAACAAATTTAGGTCGATAGCTTAGGGTAATCCAAAGCCCGAGAGGAGACCCTTGATCAAAGTCGCTCATGTTTCTGGAGGAACGGTATACACCGCTCTGAACAGGCCATTGGCCCAAATAGCCCGGGAAATTCACGATAAGGACTTGCTGACTAAGCCCAACCCGAGGAGATTCCTGGTTGAGAAAAGAGATCACAAGGTCTATTGTGCGCACAATAATGTGAGAGGGCATGCCACAAAGAGATGCATGAACTTACAGGAACAAGTCGAGGACCTAATAAGAAATAGCTACCTCAATGAGTATGTTGATCATGAGGCCATGAGGGTGAGGCAGTGCTGATAACAGAAACAGCAGGTCGGGTACCTATCATCTAGAGCAGTTAGATGGTGCCCGACTAAAAAAACCTTGGAATACTGAGATGCTGAGAAGATATTTCCAAAAGGACCCTGAAAGAGTTGTAAGATGGGCAGTAGATCCCATTAATATAAATAGGGTGTTATTTTTTTAAAATAAAAACTTGTTCATCCATGCTTGTTTACTATTTAAATGGGAAAGACGTATCCAATATTCTTAGGAGATATTCGTGATTGGGATATATCAAGGGGTGTAAGGCAGATGGAAAGCACGAATCCTCGTGGTATGCCACTCATAGGTTTCATTATCAAACCCCCGGTGTGGAACGTTACCACCCAATGACTTGCACCTTTGAGAGATATAGCATGAAGACTTGTGTGACATTTGGCACCTCGGGTATCCATAGCATGTTTGGCGAAAGATTCGGCGGGGTGTTTGGTACCTCAAGGTAATCATAGCACATATGGATAGAAGACAAATGCAATACTATAGTACCTCTGGGTGCACATAGCGTGGGGAAGGATAATTCCCCCACAACGTTTGCCACATAGTGTTTAAGGTACATAGCACGGGGAAGGCCCACGGGCCTCCGTGGAATTTGTAGCTTTGGGATGCGCCTAGCACAGGGAATGAAAATATCCCGTGGCGCTGGCCATCCCATTTCAGACCTGTCAAGCATATCACGGAGAAGGCAAGAAGGCCTCTGTGGCGTTTGTGGGACTAGGGTTTTTTCCTAGCATAGGAACATTCCTTAAGGCATTGGTCACCCCTCCGGTCTATAGCTTGGTTCGCTAGGACGTCTGGATTGTAAGGTCCAGAATTGTTGTTTTGGGTAACGTGGGACATGATGTTGTCTTAAGTTCCCTTGTTGTTTCTTTTGGCTCAGTACGAGATATGTGATACGTTACCTCCATTGACCTTGTCTTTTTTTTTTGCTAGATGACTTGGTGTAGGACGCCAATACCCGTGTCCATGGAGATGGCCAGAGATTGAAGATCTTCCCGATTAATTTGGGTAAGGAAAAAGATGACTCGGGGTCGGGTATGTCCCACTGAGGCCTTATTGTGTTTATTGGCATGGGGTCAGAGTTTCTCCCTCATGGCCATGTTCGAGTGGTGCAAGGAGGGAACATTCCCTTATGGCCAAGTTATTATATCGGCTCGAAGTCGGGTATGTCCCATCGAGCCATTGTTATATTTTTTGCATGAGGTTGGAGTTTCTCCCCCAGGGCCAAAATTTGACTGGCACAACGATGGAACATTCCATTGTGGCCAAATTATTATATTGGCTCGGGGTCGGGTATGTCCCATCGAGACCTTGTTATGTTTGTTGGCATGAGGTTGGAGTTTCTCCCCCATGGCCAAGTTTTGAATGGTACAATGAGGGAACATTCCCTTATGGCCAAGTTATTATATTGGCTCGGGGTCGATTATGTCCCACCGAGGCCTTGTTATGTTTGTTGGTATGGGGTTGAAGTTTCTCCCATATGGCCAAGTTTTGAATGGCATAAGGAGGGAACATTCCATTGTGGCCAAGTTATTACATCCCACCAAGGCCTTATTATCTTTATTGGTTTAGGATGGAAGTTTCTCCCCAATGGCCATGTTCGAGTGGCACATAAAGGGAACATTCCCTTGTGTCCAAGTTATTATATTGGCTCGAGGTCAAGTATATCATACTGAGGCCTTGTTATGTTTGTTGGCATGAGATTGGAGTTTCTCCCTCATGGCCAAGTTTTGAATGGCACGAGGGAATTTCCATTGTGGCTAAGTTATTATATTGGCTCGGGGACGGGTATGTCCCACCGAGGTCTTGTTATGTTTGTTGGCATAGGGTTGAAGTATTTTCCCGTGCTTGAGTTTTGAATGGCACAATGAGGGAATATTCCCTTGTGGCCAAGTTATTATATCGGTTTGAGGTCAGATATGTCCCACCGAGGCCTTATTATGCTTATTGACATAGGATCAAAGTTTTTCCCTCATGGCCATGTTCGAGTGGCACAAGGAGGGAACATTCCTTTGTGGCCAAGTTATTATATTGGCTCAGGGTCAGGTATGTCCCACCGAGGCCTTGTTATGTTTGTTGACATGGGGTTGGAGTTTCTCCCCCATGGCAAAGTTTTGAATAGCACAAGGAGGGAACATTCTCTTATGGCCAAGTGATTATATTGGCTCAAGGTCCGATATGTCACACCGAGGCCTTATCATGCTCATTGGCATGGATGTGGAAGGTGGTTAGGCAGAAGACTAATGTCTGAAGAATTCTGAATCTGCTAAGTGAAGCGTACTAAGAATGGAATCATGATGTGTGTGGCTCTGGCGCCATTATCTGTTTGTGGTGTGGTCACTTGGGGAAATGATTGTAATAGCCATTTCAGCAGACTATTCGGTCTCCTCGCACTCGACCCGGTGGAAGCGTATTTTAGATGGTTGGGAGGGAGCAAGTGTAGCTTGGGACGATTGGGGAGTACTTGTGGTTTGAGTTGGCTGCGGGGCACTCGAAGTTTGGGTTGAAGGGGTCGGCATTTGGCTGGTTTAATGGGCACTTAAGGGCTCGGGTAATGGAGAAGTTGTATGTGTTGACTTTCGTATGGCTTCTGGTAGAATTGAGGGTAGTGATTCGAGATCGGGCACTGCTAGATCCGCCCCGGGTGTTAGGGTTGGTGCTCGGAGTGCCAATTCGGATCATATTTATGTCTTATTCATGAATACGAACAATTCATTTTTCCATAATATTAATTACTTAATGGTTGAACCTCTTATTTTTATATACGTATTCGATCTAATTATGATTAGATTGAAACTAAATCCGATTTAGTGATATGTATATATTAGACAAAGACCCAAGAGTTACAACGTAGTGCGTAGTTACAAAGTAGTTTGTAATTGACATTAGGAAGCGTCACTATACGTTTTATATTCTAAAATAAAGTTCATGGTCAAGATTTACTGACAAGGGTCGGTTAGTAAAATTCATTGACACCAGTACATGTCGTATATCGTGACTTGGTCCGATGGTTTATCCCAATGAACCATGAGTCCCGGGAGACTCATATAGACGTGTAGGTATTTATTTGATAAATACTGAACGACTCACTGAAGATTTCTTAATAGATGGTACACCAACGTCAATAGGAATATTCTCGTGTCGAGTAGCATAGTGGTTCTTCGACTTGCGATACCATTGTGGATATATGAGACTTCCTCCACAATTTGATGACACTCACGTCACCGATCTATTTAGATCAGACCTCCGTCTGCTCGTTGGGTGTGGACTGATGCTCATGATATCCTGTGAGTATCAGATAGAATTTGTCAGTCCTATATACATGGCATAGGTATCTAGTACGTGTTTGCGATCTAGTAAATTCATGGTTGTGATATACTTCGGAAGCGAGTTCCGAGTGTTATTTAGAGATCGTAAATTTGTAAGTCGACTATATTATACCTTAGGAATTTGACGTTCCTATCTATATCCCAGGTATAATATGGATAGCATGTGACAGAGGGATTATACTTATGAAATTACCTCGACTTGTATAGTTTAGCGAGATTATCCGTGGTCGTCATAATTTATGAGTGGGTGAATTATGAACACGTAATTTGATTTCGTGACGGATAAACCTAAACTTAGAGAGTCTCACAATATGAAGTGTACTCGTTGAGCACTTGGGCACACGTTATGGATAATACAGATTATTCATAATATTTTATCGGATTAAATAAGTTAATTCGAATCGTTTAACAGCTAAACGAAAAAAATATATGCATATGGGCATTTCGGTCAATTATTAATTAATGTGTATTTATATTTGATACAAAATTTGATTAGATACATATTAATTAATTATCAAATGAGATTTTGACATATGTCATTAATATTTGTATTTTGTTATTTAATTTAAATAAAAATACATATATATATATATATTAGTTATTTAGTTATTTAATTGTTAAATAATTTAATAATTAAAAATAAAATATCTAATGTCATCATTTACTTGAAAAATGGCTAAGTCTAATTTGTTATGCTTGGTCTTATAAAAATAAATGGTTGTCAAATTGAATTTGGATTCTTTAATTTGATTAAATTTTTAAAATGACAAAAATGCCCCTCCCCCTCAATTTTGTCCAAGACATATAAAAAAAGGGAAAAATTATTTTCTCTTTCATAAGTTGTCTTGGCCGAAGTTTCCACCATTTTAGAAAGATCCCAAAATATTTCTTTGAAGAAACTTGAAAGAAAGTGATGAAATCAAGAAGAAATGTTAAGGAAGTTAGGAGATTTTGAGGTAATCTTCAATATTCTTAAGCTTAGAAAGTTTATTTCTTATTCTTGAGTATCTAGAATAGTTCTAGGGTTTCTTTCTTACTTGGATTTTGGAGCTTTTTGATTTGGAGGATGGATTTGGAGGCTAGATGCATATGTGAAGTAAGATTGAGTAATATTAGTGTAATATTAGTTCAGTTTTATCATATGATGACTTGTTGTCATTCTAGGGTGTTATGACCACTCTTATAACTCATATAATTGTTCTTGAGTTCTTCATTGGTGGTGGCTTTGTTTGGTGTAAATGTTAATATGATTAATGTTGAGAAAAAATATATTTAAAGTAGGAAAAATGATATTTTTGGCACCCAGATCAGATTTGGAAATTCTAGAATTTTGGTGATGAAAATATATTATTTAAATATATTGGATGTGTATAGAGCATTGGAATAATTGCCGGGAATTATTTCGGAGTGAAAATATGCGAAAACGGTGAAAAACAGCTTTATCGGAAGAGTTTCAGGCTTATCGGGTAACGGCTATCCAAACAGCGAATTGATCACTGTTTGGGCAGCCTGTGAATTGCCCAAGTACTATTGGGGCTAACGTGGGCAGCCCTCATGTGTATTGGTTGGTCGGTTCGGGCAAAAACGTGTTTTATGTCATTTTACGGAAAAACGTTTTCGTAAAAGTTTCGCGATGTTTTCTAAATTATTTATATTATTATTTGATAATAAATATAATATGTTTAGGTGAAATATGAATGAATTATTCATATTAGATATTGAATAATTTATTCGGTAAGTTTAAAAGTTTTTAAAATTATAATTTTTCCCGAACCGAGTGCTTTCGCTGCGCCTTTGAGATAACCCCAACATCGGGAAGCCCACATAGCCTCCCGAGTGCTCTTGAGGGGGCTCTTGAAACCAGATATTCCTGCAAACAAAAGAAGACAGTAAGAACTTGAAAATGAGTAAAACAACAAAAAGAAAATGAGGACATGGTAGCAAACGTGAAGTTAATGTGCCGGTTAGAACTTACCAGTCTTCCTGGACTGGGGTGGTGGAGATCTCGGAGTGAGGCCCGAGTTGGCGAGGGTAGAAGGATTGTCGAGGTCCCGGTAGTGACCTCTGAATTCAAGTGCCTTCTTTACCCTGGCCTGGACCTCGTGGTGGACTTTTGGGAGGTCGCCCCAGTAAGCTGCAATAGACTCGGAAGTTAGTAGATCATTAAAGATCGGTCAGAAGGAAATGTGAGGTCAGGTCATTACCTCCAATTCGGAACACATCTGAGTCTGTGATGCCTCGGCTCTCCGCCCAGTGATGTTTTCCCTTAGGACCCTCGGCCCAAAACCACATGTCCTTAAAAATTTTGTTAGTGGCTGAGAGATTGGTGATGATGTGGGGGATCCCGGTGTGGGTGGAAAGGTAATACCAACCCTTGTATTCTTTTGTGTTGGTATTCATCCGATACAGCCTTTTCAGTTCAAAGATAGTCGGCTCTCCCAGCCCGGCTCGGCTCCGAATCACGTAGAGGCCGGCCATTACCCTCCACCCATTCAGTTTCAGTTGGCACGAGGCTAAATTCATGGCTTCCAGCATCTTTGCGAAGTATTTTTGGATTGGCAAGCGCAAACCCATGTCGAAGAAGGCCATGCACATCGCCACTTGATTTTCGCAGCGCCAGGTCGCCAGATCCTATTCCCCGGGGACTTGTAGACTAATGGTCTCAAGGATGTTGAATATTTCCCTCAGATGTTGGAGGTTGGCCTCAAATATTGATGAAGCTCTTTCTATGTCGAGGTTCACAAAGTCAAGCTAGGGATGATTTGGCTCAGGTCGGGCCACCCTTTTATGGTCAGACTGGTTCTCCTTTTCAGATACGGTCGGCGTGGTGTCATAGTCTTCGGGACTTTCTGATCCGGAGCTGTGGATGGTCTCACTCATGGGCAACATAGTAGGAGGCAAGGTATCGATGGGAGTAGGCGATGCAGTCTCCGAGTCTAACATTCCTGTCAAGGCAGGTCTGGAGGTGGAAGGATAGTTTATAGTTAGAATTAATGGTTAGTGGGGTTTTACACAAAAAACCAGGGTTATTGTGTCATCATCCCTATCAAGTGGCCAACCCTAAAAAGGATCTAAGCACCGTAGCCATGGCAAAACAGTAAGTTTGTAGTGCAAAACCCAGAGATAACACACCCAAACATGCATTCAAAAGCAAAAAAATACACCCATATTAGTAAACCCACCCCTCGTACTTCCATTAACATAAAAGAAACCCAGAACAACAATCAAAAACATAAACAGAGCATGCCAGCAAACCACCTCCATTATTGCAAACAGAAAACATAAACAAGAAGATGAGAAGTCGGTAGGGGACTTACTTGTTTAGATTGAAGAAGACGTTGGAAAACTCGTGAAAATGTTCAGGGCTCGAAATTGCAGAGAACATAGAAGTTTTGAGGATTCTTTAGAGAAGACGAAGTGGTAAAAGAATGGCTTCGAGTGTAGTGGCTTTTAAATAGGCAACTCAGGTTGGTTCTGACCGTCAGATTCGAATGGATGCATGGGGTCAGTGACGCGTGTAAAGGAGATCTCAGCCATTAAATTCAAATGAAGGGCTCAGATTGAAGCTATTGATAGTAGGGCACATTTGTTTTTTGTTTTGGCGTGCAAGCCATGAATGCGCGACACCTCGCATCTCGGGGAGACAGAGCAAAAATAGGAGACTGACAGACGTGATGGGCATTTAAGGAAGGCCATTAAGGTTTCACAACTTCCTAGAGGCAGTTTAGAAACCTTAGAAATACTTTTCAACTATGGATGAAAAAGGCAATCATTACGGAAAAATGAATCTTTTGGCGATACATGAACCTTCGCGACCCGGCGGACGTGGCAGCGTGGATATTCGCAAGTTAAGACCCGAGGACATGGGCGCAATCTACACCTTTACTATAGTTCCCGACATCAACTCACCAACTCGTTGATACCTAGAACTAGGGGACATAAGTTGATGATTATTTTCAGCCCCGAGAAACTCCGAAGCCTGAAGAGGGGTATAATGAGGTTTGCACTTAATAGATGGTCTAAAGTCCTTATGAAGATGAGAGAGCATGTGAATGGCCCGAGCCTGTAATGTTGAGGAACACCCAAGGGAAAACCAGTTGGGGAGGATAGGTTAGGATACCGACCCGATCTAATGAGAAGGTATTAGATTCGACAGCATTAAACATCCATGAAGTTTGACCCGAGGTGGTCTCGTGATAACCGACCCGACCTGGTAAAGAAGCAAGGAAGAGTATTCAGCGTTGTTCCTCTTGGCACACCAACCCGGGAACCGAGTTCGGAGTTGCAGTATCTTGTGCTTATATATGAATGATGTAAGCCTTACATGAAAGTTTGAGCCTCCAGAAAGCTGGTGTGACGAGAGTTGGTTAAATACTTCCCTTCTGACACATGAAACAACGTGGAGTGGTTGAATTGCAGGCTATCACATAGACAAAACGTGTAGCAGAGGACAAAGGTGGGAATGATGGCTTTTGCTGACAGAGGGTGGTTGAGTCAAAAGACTAGATCTACTGTTTGCAGAGCAGTTGAGGAAAAGGAGCAGGGGCGACAGCGACAGGCTGACGTGTGCTGAAATCACGAGTTGGTGTAAAAGTATATTTAGAAGCCTATATAAATGGATTGAAGTCTCAGATGAAAGGGTTAGCAATTTTTACATTCCATAACTTGTAGAAGAGCTCTAAAAAGCTTAGTGATAGAGAGAGAAAGCTGGTCGGTCTTGACCCGAGCTCGTGATAAAAATTCTCTTCTTTGTTTCCATGGACGTAGGTTGGAGCAACTCTCCGAACCACGTTAAACCTTTATTTTCTCTGTGATTTTCTGTTTGCTTGTCAAGTTTGCTTTGGTTCCCAAATAACCAAACAAATTCACTGTTTTGGGAAGGTATGTTCAAGAAGTAGATTTTCCGAATTACCCCTAGAACGAAAAACAACCGTCAACAGTAATGTAAAAAAAATAATCTACAAACAACACAAGTAAATTGGCTAGAATTCCTGAACGAGGCAGCACAAACAACTTGTAACTCATAACTCCGAACACTATTAAAGATCAAATGCATTCCCTGAAAAAGAATAAATTAAAGAGAAGATATATAGAAATTTGCATCAAAAGCAGCGGCATAAACAAGCAGCTCAGGATCACGTTCAAACAAGGCCATGTCAGCTTCACTCAGAGTCACCCAAGCCTCAATTGAGCCACCTCCCCTGCTCGAATCAATCAATCCCACAGCATTTTTGTGATTTGCGCTAGAAATATTCGTGACCCACGTCGGCTTTCCCCATCCGAAATCAATATCATACAATGAAACGTTGCACAAACTTGTGCATAAATACAGGTCTATATCATTGCTAATGAGTATGCTGATGGTATCTTTGTAAGACTCGGTGATGGCTTCAAGTGCATCTTCTCTTTGAAGCATTTCCGCGCAGCTTTTGCTGAAATCTTGAATCCCTTTTCTCAGCTCATGAACCAAGCCTTGTAATTGAATATCGCTCTCGTCTTTTTGGGCGGCAAAATAACCGATGAGATTACCGACGGAGTTGTTAGGCAAAGGGGGTACGGTTATTTTGCGTATGTTAACAGATTGGGACAATATAGATAGCTTGGGGACGCCTGAATTTGATCTTGTTGCGTTCATGGCGCATTTCCAAATGAGCCCAGTCACAGCTTCCGCTCGGGTCGGCTGCTGCACGCTTGTGCTAGCAGATCTAACCTTAAGAGTCTCTATCTTGAGATCATAAAAAACGAACCTCTTGGTGATACATTTCTCTTTTGTGAAGTTATAAAGCGGAGTCAATAACATGACTGAGGCATCCCTTGGTGGGAATAAATACGATGCATTATATAATGGATACACTTGATTCTCAAGATTTGAGGCTGCTGCCCAGCTTTTGATGAAGGTGGTTACAGTGGTTGCATCTGCTATCTTGTGTGAAATGCACACACCAATTGCAACACCGCCTCCATTAAAGAAGCTAGATTGAACAAGCAATACAGATCCTGATTCTGATTCTGGTTCTTCAGATTCAATAGGGATGAATTGTTTGATTGAGTCTCCGTTTGGTTGTTTGAGAAAGTCTTGGAGCAGGCAGTTGACTTGTGCTTGGACATAAACAGCTCCATAGTCGCTACAATCGATTGTGATGTTATCTTTAACTCTTCCGGCAAGTGGGTAAAAACGAGTTAAGGTTTCAGAGAGTGATTGCTTTAGCTGAAGGGATACCTCTGAAATTGAGATATGATGATGGAGGTGATAAAAAAGAAGTAGAGGCTCAAAAGATCGAGGAGCAAGCTGATCCAAGAGTGATAGCTTGAAATTTTTCAAGTGATTTGGGGTTGGAGAAGAAGGCTTGATGGTTTCATTTGATGTAATCTCAACCTTCATCATCTCTTTCAACAGGTGATTTTCACACACAATCTCTAGTGAACTTGGGATTATTTCATCTATGGCATTTTCTAACTTTTGCACATCAATCAAGATAAAGATATAGGACTTTTATAAAATATGACAAACTTGACAAGTGGAATCATTTTCTAAAGTGCATTTGTTGACTACCTTATTATTATTATTATTATTATTTTATCTTTTAATGTTGTTCGTCAAAATGTGATTTGCTTTACAGATTTTGATGACTCTTCTGGCTGGCCACACAAAGAAGCACGCCTGTTTTGACCGAAGGAATTTGAATGTGATTATTCATATCAATTTTGTTGGTCCATTGGGGAGGACACTGGGATTCAGCACATCAAATGCTAGCAACTCTTCATTCTGTTCTACCAAGTTCATCTCATCTTCATCTAAATTCACCCAAGCTTCAATTCCATTAGCATCCTTTGTAATCCAACAACATTGTTGAATGCCCTTGATGGCTTTCCCCATCCAGATTCTGCGTCACACAATGGGAACACGCACCAACTGCTATAGCTATAGGCTATAGCTATCGGTTTATAAATCTCTTCTCCTGGATCAGTCTTTTACGAACTGATTTCACCAAGTTCACGTTTTACTTTCCTTGCCTCATGAACCAAGTCTTGTAACTGTTTCAGGCTTAGCTGAGAGAATTCCAACTACATTTCCTACACAATTGGCTGGCAACGGTGGCCAAGTTCTTTTATGCGAGTTCACTGCATGTGTTACCAGAGATAGCCTTTGACATCTCATAGTGATTTTGTATGGCACGCAAGCGTACATACTGTATAAATAATATATTGGGATATTGATCTTATGAGAAATTATTATTAATGTTAAATACTAAATTGTCTCAACCCGAAATCTTATATAAACTAATAATTACAAAAAATAAAGAGATTTAAATTAAAGTAGCTAAAATACAAACTTAAACAAATGAAGTAACAAAATAAAATGTAACAACCATTAAAGTAGCTTAAATTAAAGTAGCATGTTTGTCATGGTCACACAAGTTATGCATGTAATGTTTCATGTCCATGTAGGGTAGATCGACTCGTACAAGTCAAGTTCAATCATCATGTAGAGAGTTAGAAAATTTCAGCATTTTCACGTTAGTGTCCCATTCAACCTAGCATTCGAACGCATCCATCATTTGCCTTTGACACGTGTTCTCCAATTCGTTCGAACGGGACCTTCTAGAGGACTGGCGTTCGTGTAGCGTGCGTCAGACGTTGGAACGTTGCCAAGCAGAATGCTCGTGTGCGTGTGGTGTTCGATGGACATTCGAACGGTCTTGTAATTTTTAGACAAAAAATTCTGGATTTTTAGCCCATTATAAATAGTCCCCTTAAGATATTTTCTTCATTTTCTCTCTCTCTCTCACGATCTTCACCCCCCTCCATTTGAGCTTTTTAAATTAAGCCAAAAGCTTGGAATCTCATACAGTCCCATGTACCATGAGAGTCAAGTAAGCCTTTTAACCTCCAAATTATGCGTCATACAATGGGAACCCGTACCAACTGCTATAGGTATAGGCTATAGCTATCGGTTTATAAATCTCTTCTCCTGGATCAGGCTTTTATGAACTGATTTCACCAAGTTCACGTTTTACTTTCCTTGCCACATAAACCAAGTCTTGTAACTGTTTCAGGCTCAGCTGAGAGAATTCCAACTACATTTCCTACATAATTGGCTGGCAACGGTGGCCGAGTTCTTTTATGCAAGTTCACTGCATGTGTTGCGAGGGATAGCCTTTGACATCTTATAACTATTTTGTATAGCACGAAGAGATCAAAGTGTTTGTATTTCTTGAGGATGACTATATGAGAGAATTCAAACATAGTAGTAAAGTGGTTGTCGAGGAGGTACTTTATGGTTAGACCAGTGCATCATCAATAATTATGATTGTTAGGGTTTTGGGCGATGGGCGCAGCGAAAGCGCGGTTCGGGCAAAATCATATTTTAAAACTTTTTCAAAATACCAAATAAATTATTCAATATCTAATATGAATAATTTATTCATATTTCACTTAAACCTATTTATTCAATATCAAATATTAACATAAATAAGGTTGAAACGTCGCGAAACTTTTACGAAAACCGTTTTTCCGTAAAATGACGTAAAATGCATTTTTGACCGAACCGACCACCCGACACTTATGGAGACTGCCCAGGTCAGCCCCAATAGTGTCAGGGCAGTTCATGGGCTGTCCGAAAAGTGACGGATTCACTGTTTGGACAGTCGTAATCTGTTGACTCAAAAGTCACCCGATAACGTCGTTTTTGGCCGTTTTCGCTTGTTTCAACTCGGAAACGCTTTTCGGCAATTGTTCCAACTCCCAAAACACATCCATTACATTCATATGACATCAAAAACATCACAGAATTTCCAGTTTGGGCAGATCTGATCCAGAACCAAAAATTCTCACTTTTCATGCTTTAAATCCAAAATTTCAAGATTAAATAAATTAATCAAAACACCAATTAAAGTCACCACATATGAACAACCCAAGAACAATGCTAGGTGTCACAAGAGTTGTCATAACACTCTAGAATAGCAACTCATCAACAATTGATGAAATTGGAAACTAATTACACTAATTACTTCCAAATACTATTTCACACATGCAAACACTTCCAATTTCATCATACACAACCAAAAGCCCCAATTTTCCCAAACAGAGGAACCCTAGAACTATTCCAAGAATTCAAGAAAACAAGAAATAAATTTTTCAAGCTTGGTTGTAGAAGATTACCTTTTAATCTCTTGATTCCAAGCCTTTTTTCTTGAATTTTTCCTTTGTTTTTAACTTGAATCATCAAGGAACAATGAAACACATTTTTCATGTTTTTCATTTGAGGTTCTCGGCAATTGTAGAAGACAACAAGAGAGAGAAAATAATTTTTTTTCCTTTTAAAAGCTTGTTGACCGAATTTGGCCTAGAGGGGGGCATTTTTGTCTTTTCCATTTTAATCAAATTAAAATGATAATTACACCTTTTTGTTAGCCAATCAAATTAGCAAAACTAAAGCATAATTATATCATGCCACTTCAACCAATAATAATTAGACAAATTCCATTTCATTTATGGAAAAAGATTATTAATTAATAATTTAAATATTTAACAATTAAATATCCAAATAATTAATTAATGTAATTATTATTATATATATATTTTTATTTATAATAAATAATAAATACATATATATATGGCATGTGTCAAAATCACATTTGATGAATAATTAATGTTTATCTAATCATATTATGTATCAGATACAAATACACAATAATTATTATCGGACAAAATCCTCTAATACATGTGTTATCATTTAACCGATTAAACGATCTGAATTAACTCACTTAATTTGGTGAAGTATTATGAATAATTCGTATTATTCATATCGAGTTGCCTAAGTGCTCAACGAGTACACTTCATATTGTGGGACTCTCTAAGTTTATGTTTATCCGTCACGAAATCCAATTTTGTGTCCATAATTCACCCACTCATGAATTATGATGACCACAGATAATCTCGCTAAACTATGCAAGCTGAGGTCACTGCATACGTATAATCCTTCCGTCACAGACTATCTGTATTATACATGGGATATAGATAACAACGTCAAATCCGTTTGGTATAATACAGTCGACTTTCAATTTATGATCTCTAAATAACACTCGGAACTGATTTCCGAAGTTATACCATGGTCATGTATTTACTAGATCATAAACACGTGCTGGACGCATATGCCCTGTACACAGGACTGACGGATCCTGTCTTGATAAGCACTGGATATCATGAGCATCAGTTCACACTCAACGAACAGGAGAAGGTCTGATCATGAATAGATCATTGACGTGACTGCCATCAAAGTGTGGAGGATAACTCATATATCCCACTGTGGTATCTCAAGTCGAAGGACCACTATGCTCGCTCAACTCGTGAAGATTCCAATTGATGTTGGTGTACCATCTATTAGGAAACCTTCAGTGAGTCGTTCAGTGTCTTATCAAATAAACACCTACATGTCTATATGAGTCTCCCGAGACTCATGGTTCATTGAGATAAACCATCGGACCAAGTCACGATATACGACATGTACTGGTCTCAGCAGATTTTACTAACCGACCCGTGTTAGTAAATCTTGACCAGGAACTTTATTTAAGGATATACATCTTATAGTGTGCTTTCCAATATCAATTACAAACTACATTGTAACTGCGCACTATATTGTAAATCTTAGGGTCTTTGTTTAATATACACGTATCACTGAACCAGATTAAGTTTCGATCTAATCGTAATCAGATATCTAATCGTAATTAGATCAAATAAGTGTATAAAAGACAAGGGTGCTACCATTAAATTAAGTAATATTATGGAAAATAGAATTGCTCGTATTTATGAATCGGACATAAATACGATCCAGATTGGCACTCCGAGCATCAACCCTAACAATGATAACATAAAACGTTCGACATCTAAGCGTCAGATGCATTTATATCAGGAGAGTCTACCACCTAGACGCAATGGGAGGGTTGTGCGACAACCTTATCGCTATCTAGGGATTTAAGAGGCAAAATTTGTCACTTCCAGTAATGGAGTAGATGATACATTGAGCTATCGTAGTGCAATGGATGATCCTGATAAAAAAGAATGGTTCAAAGCCATCAATCTCGAGAAGCACTATGTGTACTCCAACTCAGTCTGAGATCTTATAGACCAACCTGATGGGGTAAACCGATAAGTTGCAAGTGGATCTACAAGATGAAGAGAGTAGTATAGGGAAGGTATAGACCTTCAAAACTAGGTTAGTGGCCAAGGGTTATACCCAGAAAAAGAAAGTCGACTCTGAGGAGATTTTCTCACTAGTAGTCATGTTTAAATCTATTCACACTCTTCTACATATTGCCACATATTATAAATATGAGATGTGGCAGATGGACGTCAAGACAATATTCTTTAATGGTAGTCTTGATAAAAGTAATTATGTGGTGCAACTATAGAGATTCATTGCCCAAGTTCAAGAGCAAAAGGTTTGCAAGCTGCAAAGGTCTATTTATAGACTGAAGCATTTTGATCTTAGAATATAAGATTTGATACGATGACCAAGTCTTATGGCTTTGAACAGAAAGTTGATGAATTCTGTATATACAAGCGTTTCATTGACAATAAGGTGGTTTTTGTCGTATATACGTCAATGATAGTTTAGTCATTGAAAATGATGTAAAAGTATTATCAAGCGTAAAATCCTAGCTAGCTAATCAATTACAAATGAAAGATTTAGAAAAGGCGAGTTATGTATTTGGGATCCAGATTATTCGGGATCACAAGAGACGACTATTAGTTATATCTCAGACAACCTATATCGATAAGATTATTATGAGATTTAGGATGCAGAATTCCAAGAAAGGAATTTTCTTTTTTGATATGGAATTCATTTGTCAAAAGAACAGTCTCTGAAGACACCTATAGCAGTTGATGAGATGAGACGTATTTCATATGCCTCAGTAGTTGGTAGTCTCATATATGCTATGATATGCATGAGATCGGACATCTGCTTTGCAGTGGGAATAGTCAGCAGGTTTCAGTCTAACTGAGGATTAGATCATTGGGTAGCTGTGAAACATATTCTCAAGTATCTTAAGAGAACGTGAAGCTATATACTTATATGTTCTGGAGAGGATACACAGATTTTGATTTTCAAACGAACGTAGATTCTAGGAAATCAACATCCATATCATATTCATCATAGGTAGTAGGGTTATGATGTGGAGGATGTTGGAGTTCTACGGTCCCAAGGATCGATAATCAAACATAAAATACATGCGAATACATCAAGAAGTTGCGGAATACTCACAATAATCGGTTGAGACGATGCGGTGAAGAACAAAAAATCCATTTTCAGCCTCCTCCAAGTCACGGCAGTGGCAGTTTTTGAGTCCTCCATTTTCGGCTTTGGTGATCTCCATTGTTGCTCCAAGCTCCAAGCTTTGGTTGATGGTGATTCCAAGCTCTTGAAGTGAGTTCCCTATCACCTTTGTATGCCTCCTATGTGTGCTAGCACTCAAGAAATTTGCCAAAAATTTCCCTTGCTTCTCTTTAGTTCTCGGCAAACCAGAAAACATAAGGAAGAATTCGGTCCAAGACCGTGAGAGAGAGAGGAGGGAAAAAGAGAGAGAGATGGAAATGTGTATTAGATTAATTGTTTTCCAAAAAAAATTAAACATATACCATATACCACTTTCAAAAAGTCAACAAGGTTTTGGAGCCAAAATTTGGCAATTAATTGCTTCCAACAACCCACATCAACTATTCACATCACTCAATCAATCAATGTAACAAGTTGTCACACCACTCAAAGTGACTAATGATTTGACGCTTGATGCGACTAGCGATTTGACGCTTGATTTGACTTACGTGCCACACTCGAATTCGAAATGCGAATGCACTCGCAAACAATCTCGGGCTCGGGTTCGCTAATTCCAAATTAACGAATTTTTCGTTGCGACGTAATTAAATCTAATTTAATTAAATAATCATGCCTAGCATAATTACTATTCACGTCGCTAACGAATTAATTCGTTCGCCCGAATTAAAATCTAATTTCAATTCCGCGTCGAAATCTAATTTCGTATAATATATCGAATATATTATTTTATCGATTAATTCCAAATTAATCGTTATCTCTCTTTAATTAATATTTTATCCCAGATAAAATATCTCCGCAATTAATCCCATATTAATTTTCTCTCTCGTCTAATTAATCCCAGATTAATAAAGTGCGAGTCATACGTCATCGGTGAATCTTCGGGAAGTGACCCATGAGATCCCCGGATATATTGGCAGTAAATCCGGTCGTCGGACTATCCGAACACGTAAGTATCTAGTACTACGTTTATACCGATTTACAAGACAAGGTTGGCTTCTAGCAAAGCGCCATGCCTACCCAATTCTCCATAAACATGCTTACAGGAATAAGCGATCTATATCAGGCGTAGTACATGTAGTATTGCGTATTTCGATCCAGTATCGGATGTCACGTGCTAGGCCTGGGGCTGGAATTGTGTCTGCCCCGTACGAAGCACATATCGGATCTCTGGTAACTAGTCTCTATAATCGGATAAACATGACCTAGTCATTTTATCTCGATAGCTGCAGTATATAAGAGAACGAGTTTCGTATCCTACGTGACCATCATCTCCACTATGACTGGAGTGATACTTCCGTCTTGCCATCACACCCAACACATGATGAGTGGTAAATCTATCACTATTTCCCACTCATTTAACCTAATATTTTGTATAGTTTCTTGAGTTTTGTGAATATTTTGATGTGTTTTGTGTTATTTTTATAGATAAATAAAGTTTCAGGACATTCTGGAGGTGATTTGGGCCAAAACAGTGAAAATTGGACGAAAATGGCATTTTGGTAAATTCACGCGTCGCGACGCCAAGACCTTCAGCGTCGCGACGCCTAACGTGCGCCGAACAGTGCTAACGTGCGCCGGGTCCACAAATCAGAATCTGAGAAAAGTTTGACTTTGCTAACGTGCGTCGTGCCACGTGTCACCATCACAGTCGATCTGCTGACATGCGCCGTGCCACGTGTCAGCATCCTACGGTGCCGACAGTCATCATCGCCACGTGTGCCACGTGTCACTCCACGTCATTGCTGCCTCATCAGCCACATCATCAGGTTGACCAAGTCAAACTGCCACCTCACCGCCACGCCATCATCAGCCAATCAGGAAGTGCCACGTGTCGCAATCCTACGGTGCCGACAGTCTAATCCCACGTCACCGCCACGTCAGCATCAATCATTGAGTATCTAATCCTTATCTGACACGTGGCGGATAAGAATCTCATCGACCAATCAGAAGCCGCCACGTGTCACAATAATTGAAGCCCAACCACCTCGCCATGTGTCACCTTATCAGCTTATCCATAATCTGCAAACCGACGAACCAGAGCGTGCCACGTCGACAAAAGCTGGCGTAGCGACGCCAAAGGCCCTGGTGTCGCGACGCTGGAACCCCACCGAGGCCTATAAATAGAGCTTCAAATTTCAATTTTAAATGTACCATTCTCTCTCACTTCTTTGATGTAAATATGGAGTTTCTCTCTCTAGTGTCTTTAATTTAAGTTTTGTAATTAAATTTTAATTACTTTTTGTAATAATAGTAATTTACTTTCTTTACTTTTTACAGTTTTTACTATTCACCATGAGGAGGTAACTTCCCCAGCTAGGGTGAAAGGTAATTCTTTTACTATTGCTATTTAGATTAATCTCCCTTAAAAATAATATATTCACTATTTAAAATTTGACTTAAAAATGATACCGCTATATTGGTCGGTTGGTAATTTAATTTTAATCTGGTTTAAACCTGACTAATCAAGGATACCGCCAGATTGGTCGGTTGGTAATTTAATTTTGGTTTCGCCTTTATGGATGGTTTATGGACAAATATTACCGCCTTAATGGCTGGTTGGACTTAATTTAATTTAATCAGGATACCGCCAGATTGGTCGGTTGGTAATATTATCACAAGTTTATATATTATTTCATGGGAGATATCTAAATTAGTAGTAGTAAAAGTAATTCCTTTTAATTTAGCATTTTATTTTATTGTAATTTACTTTTCAGTATTTACTTTACCGCATTTTTACTTCATGTATTTTATTTTCAAGTTTTTACCAGCCCTAGTTATGTGTTGTAACTAAATAAGTTATCTAGGGTTGTGATGAATTCTAATATCACCGGTTTATAAGGGGTTAGAATATAGTTTGGGTAATATAAAGATTTATTTATTGAGTCTTAATCTTAATGCTTTTTAATTAACTGGCCATTAATAAAATTGATCAGGTAAACTTAAAATGAACTAGACATAGGGATTTTAAGTTTAAGACCTTAGACTCAATAGCCCACGATCTTCCTTGAGGATATATAACCCTTTAATAGATTTCCTTACATGATAGGAATATACCTGTCGGGCGGGGGTAGCCTTAATTGGAACTTAATCTTAATGAATCTAGGTAATTTGGTTGACATAGACATATGGTTCAATTGGATTATACTAGGTATTTGTAATTGACCATCGGAAGAGGCTTTTACATAATTTAGTGTTCCAGGTTAATAAATCAATATATTACCCAACTTTAAGATAACCACTTCATCTTTAAAATGATATTAAAAGAAATCATAACCCTAGATAGTTTTTAATATTGAATTTTTCTTAAAACCTACTTTCGACAAACTTATTTACTTGCTTTTAAATTTAGAATCGTCACCATTTCAAATCAATCAATCAATCCGTTAGATACTAGTAATCATTTGACTTCATAAAATTAATAGTTTAGATATTAAGTCCTCGTGGGATCGATACTTTTTACACTACTTGAACGATACGTACGCTTGCGTTATACGCGTGTGTTTACGCCGGTCAACACACTACGATTCTCAATATACCCAGCAGAGGCGTACACATAACATGTTAAAGCCCTGGACGATCTAAAACCAAAGCATATTGATTGTCGCAAGTATTAGCGGTGCAAGTCTCAGGTTAAGACCAAATACACCTACCCTGATTTCGGACTTCCATAGACACATAGTCATACTACCAATGGAATTCCGAGGGGTCTATCCAGAGCGAAGCTATTTCTCGTACCATCGGTAAAACACAACCTCCTACTACACTTGCATGAGTATCATATACCCAAATATATGAGAACTATGTCGTTATGCCCTCACAACGCACACAAGTGTAATACTAGTCTTTTGCGCATTATCGATGTCCAATCTCGATAATACTCTGACTAGGGATATTTAATGATTTATCCTTCGTGGATTGATACTGTCTCATATCATCTCAATCCAGGAACAAATCATAAGTACCTCCTATCATATATATATCTTGGTGATCTAATCACAAATGATAAGAGAGCAATTTCCTTTGTCACATAGTTAATTTGTACAACAACACCATGATCTGTACAAATAGTGACGCTATGGGTCATAACTGTCCAACAATCTCCCACTTGGCCTATAGCCAGTCACTCGAGTGTCCTACACCCGAACTATGTACGGTTCGCTCAAATTACTGAGGAAAGGCTTTCGTCAGCGGATTTGCATGATTATCATCTGATGCGATTTATTCAATCATCACATCGCCACGATGTATGATCCGAACGAATCAAATGAATATCGAAGTATTTATCTGGATCGTTGATGAGACCATTAATTCTTTAGCCTGCGCTGTAGCCTAGCTCAGCTGCTAACAGAACTATATCTAATCTAATTAGATTTGTTATCGACCCAAATGGCTTCTATTGCTGCCTCAGCTACAACAATAACCCGCATTTGTTGTTTATTCGGTAACATTATCTTGCTTGGAAGATTTCCAGCTCACTGTTCCGTTATTCAAACTTTATAGTACCATTGTTGCGACTTGTAGTCGTTTTATTGGTTAGGAAACTTGCAGCAGTGATCCCAGTCACTTCAAGTTCTCCATCTCCATAGTATAAGACAGCATCCTTAGTTCCTCTAAGATACTCAAGGATGTTCTTAACATCAATCCAATGACTATCACTTGGATTGGCCCGATTGTGACTCCATATGCTAAAAGCATATGAGACACTAGGTCGCGTACATTTATTTCAATGTACGAGTTCTCGGAGAGTATCAACAACTTTAAATCTATCCCAATAGATCTTTATTCCTAGAATAAAGGTTGTTTCTCCCAAGATTTCTACGGAGAATTTTCTTGAAAGTCAAGCTTTCACCGATTGTAATATGGGAATATCATTTCTAAGAAATGACATATTATCATTATTATACAGGACATTCACTGTCAGTGCGCTCCCACTGACCCTCTTATATACACAAGAATCATTTTCGTTTTGAATTAAATCAAATAATATTATGATTACATCAAAACGATAATTCCAAGAACTCAATGCTTGCATCAATCCAAACATGGATCGAATAACCTGCAAACCTTGTTTGCTAGTTTTGGTATGACAAAACCGTCAGGATGTTGTAAACATCCTCCAAAAGGTTTCCGTTAAGGAAATCGGTTTTGACATTTAGCTGGCACATTTCATAAATGAAACATGCAGCATTAGCAAGCATTATCCAAATGGATTTACCGTGGCAATAGGTAAAAGGTTTCGTCGTAATCAACACAATATTGATAATGATACCTTTTCGCTACAAGCCTAGCTTAGTACGTTGGTATGTTGCCGTCCATGTATGTCTTCCTTGAAGACTTATATAGTACCAATAGGCACAATGCCTTGCGGTACATCAACTAGTATCCAAACGTAGTTGATATACATGGAATCCATTTCGGACATCATGACACTTTGCCATAATAGGGAGTCGATACCTTGTATCACTTCCTCATACGTAGTCAGTTCGTATTCCTCAATAAGATTGACATCTTTATGAGGTGAGATCAGAAACCCATACCCCAGGTTGTTTTCTGACTCTCTTCGACTTGCGCAGTTCTTGTGTATTCGAAGATTATTGGTATAGCTTCATCTTTGATGAACTATTTATGTTCCATTAAGGAATCGGTGCTTAGAACAGTATTACTCCGATTTTCATCGATTTTTACTTTCCTCCCACTTACCACTGCATATCGGTATTCCTCTTAGGAAACCCGCATGGTGAACAACAATTACATTGTTCTCTAGTGAGTTGAATAAGTACTATACTTTGGTATCCCTAGGATAACCACAACTTGGCACTTATCCGATTTGGGTTTTAGTTTGGTATCATCCAAACATATGCCTGGCATACCCAAATCTTCAGGAATGAGAAAACCCAGTTTCTTTCATGTTCATATCTAATATGAAGTCTGTCTAATAGATTTTTATGGAACCTTATTCTAAATAAGTTCTGCACTGTTTATGCGTATCCGTTGAAGGAAATGGTAGCTCAGAGCGACTCATGATTAACCTTATCATGTCCAACAAAATTCGGTCTATCCGTTCGGACACACCGTCAAATTGACGTGTTCCGGGAGGAGTCATCTTTGAAAGAATACTATAATCTTTCAAGTATATTAGAAACTTATTACTTAAGTATTTTCCATTACGGTCTTACCGTGACGGTTTAATATTTTAGCCGATATGTTTGTCTATTTCGTGTCGAAACTCTAAAAGTTTCCGATTTGTGTTTCAAAGGAAACACATAACCATAACGCGATGCCATATCCGTAAAGGTCACGAAATATTCATATCCACATTTAGCCTAGCTAGACATGGGCCCACTTGCTTGACTATGAACTATGGCTATCAGATCGGTGGCATTTACACCTTTACCAAGTAAAGAGTGTTACAGGCACTTTTCCTAATAAACTAGATTCGTAGAATTTATTTGAATAGAATCAAATATGTCCTAGTATCCACTCTTCAAAAGTGTGGATATACGAGTCTTGTTTAATTGTGTCCCAGAAAACAATGCCACAATTAAGTTTCATCTGATCAAATCAGTTTGAGCTATTAGTTTGTCATGTTATATGTTTGAGATTTATTTATATTCAAAATATAAATACTGTTATTCATATCTAATGTGTTTATCTCAATATCATCTTTATATAATAAAACACTTTAGTGTTCTACAATATAAAGGTACACCCACAACGGGTTAAACCCTGATACAGAGATAATGTTTCTAGTCAAACTAGTTACATTTTAACAGTTTCCTAATTTAAGTACACACCCAGAGGGTAGTTCCTAAACTTAGGTATCTACGGTTAAAACAGCGACTTTCGTCCCGTTTTTAATTCGCAGATCAATCTCAACTAAAGTCAGTATCCTGCTCATAGCAGATTCTGCACATCAGTATATATTTATTTATCACACTAAGCATCTAAAATCCAATTTTAATACTAGTAGTGAACATATTTTATGATCTCACTATCTGTCCATCTCGCTTTCAAGGCTAGATTCTTCATTTTTCTTTTCTCATCTTCATCTTTTTTATCCATTTTGATCTTCATTTCATGCTCTAGTAATTTTCCGACCAAATCATCTAACTTCAAAGTGTTCATATCGTTTGCTTCTTTGATGGAGGAGGTATAGCTTCTATATTCTTTAGGGGGTGAACTAAGAATCTTTTTCACTTGATCATTTGGCCCAATGATTTTCCCTAATGCACCTAGATGGTTTATGATTACCGTAAACCTCGAAATCATGTGATCAATTTCTTCATTTGCTTCTATTTTGAAGCTATCTAACCCACACATGAAATGGTTGATCTTCGACTTCTTCACTTGGCTTGTGCCATCATTGACCATCTCTAAGGATTTCCACCAATTGTGTGCATTTCCACATTCCGGAAGCTTATGTAACGACCGGTAGTCCCTATTACTTTTACATTGTAGTACTGTTACTGTAACGACCCGGATTATTTTAGCTAGATCGCGCAAATTTTATTTTTCCGCGCGTGAGGCTGCGTCCGAGCGCGAAGTTTATTTTACAATAAAATGTGAATTATTGCAAGGGATGAGTTAAAAAGATATTAATGATAAATTTTGAGAGGGATAATTGAGATTTAATAAATATAATATATATATATCTAGATTTATCTAACTTATTTTCACACATATTTAATTGTTTGAGAAATATCTACACACCAATATATTATTATATTACTCACACCACACACGTGTACAATGCATTTACACACAATTTTAATATACTTTTTTTTTTTTTTTTTTTTTTTGAAATCGTTGGAAACCCCGCCACCAAACCACCCATTTCGTGCCGCGGCGCAGGTAAAACCCCTGGCTGCCCCAGGCTCTTACAAGAAGTTGCACCCCCTGGATTCGAACCCATAACCTCAAGGTGAGATTCTGGACCCTTCACCACCAAGCCACACCCCATTGGGGGCCAATTTTAATATACATTTATATATTTAATAAACACACACAGTACATAAAGAGAAAAAAGAACAGAAAAATCGAGAATAGAGAGAAAGAAAAGAATGAAAACAAAACCAGGAGAGATCAGGAGAGAGATGAGAGAACCGAAAGGAAAGAAGAGCAGATTCAGGCCGAAAGAAAGAAAGGGGATGAAAAAAAATGGAAACAGAGACCGAAACCAGAAGACAGAACAGAAAGAAAAAGGGGAAAGAAGAGAGGATGACCGAGAGAGAGAAAGAAGCAGAAACCAGGAAGAAAAAAAAGGAAACAGAGAGAAGAGATGAGAAAAAGCAAAAGCAGTGAAATGGAGAGAGAGACCGAGAATGAGGAAATAATTTGAAAAGAGAAGTAAGTACACTACTGCTATGAATTTCTTGAGTATTATTAAGTTTGCCATTTGGGTTTTGATTTAAACCTTGAAATTGGATTAGATAATAAGATTAAGTGTGTTAAAAGTAGTTTAAATTTGATATCTAACATGAGGTTAGCAGAAATATTTTTAGATTAGAGGGATTCTCAATTTGGGGGAAAACGCCTAGAACCCTAGAATTTGGGGATTTCGTGAAACTAAGGTGCAAGTCTATGAAATGGTTAATTTGGAAATCTTGTAGGTAAGTAATGAAATATTTATGTGCTTTTGTGAAAATAAAATCTGAAACTATGACTGCGACAGTGACGAAAACGTAAAGACAGTGGCGTTTGGGGGAAATAGTATTGTGGTTAATGGGTTAGTCAATTTCGGCAGTAAGGCTTTAGTTCTGGCTTGCTATTCTGTGTATGATGAGTTGTCGGACGATGAGGGCGGATAATTGGGTGGCATCAATGACCTTATTCATTATTACATGTAATAGTTATAATGCTTATTGTAAATGTGAATTGGTATATAATAATAAGTAAATAAATGTTTTCTGTAAGAGGTTGGTGTTTTGAAGCAAAATATTAGTGGCTTGAGATTGCTGATGATTTCGGCAAGGTTGGGTTAGAAAGGTAGCTGAACTGTTTTGGTTGGTTGATGAGGGAATTGGGTATTTTGAGCTCCTAGGTTAATGAAATCAAGGAATAAACAAAGAGTTAATAATATCTTCACTCGAATAAACGACCAATAGGACTGTATCAATAAGTCGATTATGGGATAAGATAGAAAAATGAAATTAAAAAGGATAAACGGACATTATAATTGAATATAACTAATAATGCCAAGAACAAGCGAATTGAATTCACTATGTATGAATTTATAGCTGTGAGGTGGTTGAGTAGCTTATTATGATGAGCGAGAGAGTTTGAGTGAAGCATGATATGACGAAATATGGTATGTTTATTTAGCAATGCTAATAGCTTATAGGAGAGTTAGTATAGGAATGTATATGCTTATGTGTGTCTATTTGAAGATCAATTTGACATTAGAAGCGGAAATTAAGAATTGAGTTAATGAGATTGTGTCATAGAGAGGAATGTAAAATGTTATGATATGATAATGTAGTTGGAATGATAACTTGAGTATGTATGATGGATGCTTGTAAAGATTAGAATTCATATATCATTAATTTATAGATATGCATGAATGAATGCATGTACATGTACGAAAGTATAGGAGATGCATATGCATGTTTATATAATACGATTTTCAGAAATTGAAATAAAGCTAAGTGTGTTTTTGAAAAGTTCAAAGTGCTTTTAAAGGTTAACTTCAATGCTTTTGAAAGAATTGTATTTTAGGAAATGTTTTTTTTTACAGTTTTGAGAAGCATAACATGGTTTTATGTTTTTCGGGGCATGAGGTAAAACCTCACCCCAGTATGTAACTATTACAGAGATACTGTTGGAATTGACGGACATAGAGGACATGTGCACATGTAGGGCCAGGATGACGGCTTAGGATCGTGTACCTGGTCCCTAGTATAGATCTTGGGCGGTAGCATTGATCCGCTCCCCCAGTTCTAGTGGTGGTTATGTTGCAGTTGAGTTGTTGTCCTGGACATGACTACACCCAGTTGAGTTGTTGTCCTGGGTGTAGGGCTCTACGTTGCAGTTGAGTTGTTGTCCTGGACGTAGAGCACCACCAGTTTCAGAGATGTCCAGTTGAGTTATGGTCCTGGGCATAGAGTACACCCAGTGGAGTTATGGTCATGGGTGTAGAGAGGGGTCTAGTTGAGTTATGGTCCTGGACGTAGAGCAGTTTTCAGATTTCAGACTTTCAGTACACAGTTTTCAGAGTTTCAGTGCCTAGATTTCAGAAATCAGATTATGGTAAACAACTTTCATAAACAAAATTTAGAAACAGTTTTTTAGATTTCAGTTTTCAGTTACAGTTTTCAGAAAGAGCTTTTTAGAAAAGAAAGTTTCCAAAAATATCAGTTTTATAAGAGATTCAGAAACTTAAAGCAGAAATCAGTTTTCAAGTAAAGTTTTCAGCAAAGAGTTTTCAGAAAGAAGTTTTTAGAAAATAGTTATTCAGAAAGGGTTTTCATAAAGCATTTTTTTTAAAAACATAGCATGTTAAAGCAGATTATAGTTTACAAGTCATGCATATGAATCATACATTTTGGTGATCATTTGAAAATGCATATAGTTGATAATTATGCATAATAGCATTAGTATATTCATATGTAAGTGTTTCAGAAAAGATTGTAAAGTACTAGTTCATAAAAGTATAGCATATTGAGTATAGTATGATTTCACAAGATGGTATATAGATCATATGCTCTAGAAAACATTTGAAGTGCATATAGCTGATGTTAATGCATTATAGCATGATTACCTTTAGATGCATATAGCTAACATTGAGGCATGATTTCATTATTATGCCTATACGTATTTGTGAATGATGCACGTATGAGATGTAGGTTTACATAAGAGGTTCTCTTTGTGAATAGTAATGCGTGATAATATAATTGCATTCATACATGTAAGCATGATTTAAAATAGTGTGATAAATGTTTGAAGGAAAGAATATTTATTTATCCGATTTGATGATATTTCAATGAAATAAAAGAAGGATAAGTATGGTAAATAACCAAACTAGATTAGCAAAGAGTTAACAGGTAAGTACTAAGATATTAAGTAGCACATCAAAAGCGTGATGAATCTGAATTTGTTAGTTAGTGATATATAACTCGATGTATTTAATATGGATGTTTGTTAATGTAAATGACAAATAGAAGTTAAAGAATGTGTGTGACCAGATAAAAAGATTTAATGACAAAGTAATATGTCTGTGAAGTGGATAGGGAATAATTATCTAGTTCTGACCTAATACATAATTTCATGAACACATAGATAGCCAGGTTAATACAGAAACAAGATTCAGACCTTGCAGGTGTTTGACGCTTAAGGAATGAGCATAGTTACTTACTGAGTCATTACGACTCACATCCCAACAGTGTTTGAGTTTTGCAGGATGGTGACTTGATCGGTCGACCACATACACCAGAGCTTGGGAAGCCGGGTAGCAGCGTTGCAGTTAGCCAGTCACCAGCTCTTGGGAGTATCAGAGTCAAATTGTATAAGTTTAATTGTAGAGGATTGAGTTGTATAAGAGTAATTGTAAAAATTTTTGTTTATACATACTTTCGGGCACGGAGCCCATTTATATTTGTCTGAGATTATTGATTTGGTGTTATATTATGTGTTGGGCCCTATAGGATGTATTGAAGTGATGGATTTTGATCCAGGTTGTATGATTTTTAGTAAAGGTCATGCCGAATTTTCGTCAGAGTCAGAGGCTTATAGAGGCTAGATTAGCCTGTCTCCTGCCGGTAGCATCCTGGCTTAGGTGGGATGTTACAGTTACATTACATGATGAAGGTAATATAAATTATGTTGGGACACGTATATATTCATGGAACGACTTTGGGGATAATCGGTAAATTCCTCGAAATTCCGATACGAAACTCTATTATGTTCCAGTCTGAATCGCCTATGGTATTTGGGCCGTAACTTTCTCATACGATCTATGATTTTTATGAATTTTATATCGCCTAAAAGTTGAGATCGAAACCTACAACTTATGCGTTGAATATTTTTCCAAATTCGAATCAGAAGCAGGTCAAAAATTAACATTTATTTTCTGCTACAGTAAATTTCATGGATGATCCAGAATTTGATGAGGTGGCACCATCTTGGCCATTTATGCCCAATAAAAATTAGCCTATTTTTACCTATAAAAAGGGAACTACTCCCTCATAATCAAGAGTAAAAAACGTGGAGGGTGATAGGGGAAAGCTTTTTTTGCCAAATTTCTTTCCTTCTCTATTTCTTTAGGCATTTTGAGCCATTCAAGCTTCATTTCCAAGCTTGGTAAACTTCTTCTCCCTTTCTATCTTCTTAATTTTCAGTTTTGAGCAAAAGAATTAAAAATCCCATTTTGAATATAGCATACCCTAACCATGGGAATTGTTAGAATTGGTATTAATAAGTTGTTGGCATATGTTTTGACAAGTGTCATGATGATTTTAGCATTGAATGAGGTTAATTTGTATATGGTTATGTTGAGGATATTACGCTTGGTAATTAATGATTATTGTTTGTGTTTGGGTGGTGATATTAGATGAGTTTTGAAGTTTGAAAGAGTGTTCAAGTGTTGGTGGTTCATTGAGTAAACTAGGTAATGATAAGCTAGTTAGAAACCTAGAAAAACAGTGTGCGTCGTGACGCCCAAGGGGTTTGCATCGCGACACGTACTGGAAAAGTTTGACAGATTCATTTCTGTATTAAGCGCGTCGCGACGCGCAAGGCCCTACATCGTGACGCGAAGACCAAAATTTCCCTAAATTGATTTTTATTCATTCCAGATCCACCCTAGAGTGTTAGAGGCCACTCTAAGAGACTCGTATTGGTTTGTACTCATATAGTACTTCACGATATAAGTATGAGATGCTTTGGGGTGATAATAAGTGTTTGAATGCAAAACTTAGTGTAATCTCGAAACATATCCACGATTTATATTCTAACCAAGTTTACCGATAATAGATTACCGGCAGGAATCTCAAGTTCATTGACAAAGCGAAATAGTGCCAGCCAGGCTCTAAAATCAGTGAGTGGACATTTCTTTTTAAAGTTTATTTTATTTATATGTTTTGATGCTAGACTTACTTTTTAAGTACTTAGGACATTAGCAAATTTCACTATCAGTTATATTTTGTTTAGCATATTTTGAGAAATGTTTTAGAAAAGAAATGTTTTCAAAATACGAGTTTTATGTTTACGAGGAATTGGGGAAAAACACACTTCAATATGTAACTTGATACAATATGGAATTGACGGATGACATGTGCACATGTAGAGGATTGGGGGGACGGAGATACGTAACGCCCCCAGATCCTAGTTCAGGACTAAGAATGACAGATGCCCATAGATCTTAGATTCAGAGCTTGGAGGGTAGCATAGATTTGCACCCCCGGTTCTAGTTCAGTGGCTTAGGGGACGGTGATACGTAACGCCCCTAGATCACTAGTTTCAGGGACATGAGTGGCATGTTTTGGGGGACGGCGGTATGTAACGCCCCAAAGTCATGGATTTGCACTTCGGACTCTAGTTAGGCGTATGAGGGACGACGATAAGTAACGCCCCCCTACATCAGGTTTTCAGAGACAGAGACCAGTTTTCAGAAACAGTTTTCAGAGATCAGTTTTTAGAAATAGTTTTCAAAAACAGAGATTTCATAAATGAGTTTTTAGCACAGATATTTCATATACAGATTTTCAGAACCAGATTTAAAAAAAAAAAAAACAGACTTAAGAAAAGTTTTCCAGGAAGAAAGTTGTTTTCAAGTAATAGAAGAGATTTCAGAAATGATGATTTAAGATGAAATTGGTTTTAGAACCGTGGATTTTCAAAATCACTTTCAGCACTACTTTTAAAACTATCCACTCACTTAGATCGTACAACGATCTTACCCTCACTCTCAGTTTCATGTTTTGCAGGTATTCCCGGAGGACGAGCTCGAGGGGATAGATACTGATGGCAGTCATTAGTGGGTCTTGGTCCACCAGGTCGTGTCAAAGTTCATTTCAGACAGTGTCATAGAATGTTGTGTAACATATAATATGCCTAGTGTAATATATGTATGTAAAGAGTTATAGATGTTTAATTCTAAAGTTAAGATGTATAGTGAATTTGAGTATTCAGTTAGTAAAATGATAAACATTCATGAGATAGAGTTGGGTATCGGTCCCGTGCATGAGTCCATAGATGAGATAAGAATAACAGATGTCAGAAGTCAAAGGCTCAGGGGAATAGTACGGCATATTCCCTGCCGGTAACATTTCCCGGATTGGGGATGTTACAGCTTGTTTATTTGACTTCGATCAATAGCACAAATGAGTTGGTTGAGTGCCTTGAAATGTTGTGAGACTAGCATGAAATCTTCATCATCTCATTCTAAATTTGGCTTAGGAATCTCAACATCATTGCTATCCTATTTCATAGGCATATGTGCACCTCGTGTAATCACCTTGTAGGATTGCACATTAACGGCTAGAAGATAGTTTAACATCCTCATCTTCCAATAATTATAATTGGTTCCGGTGTAGAAGGGAGGTCTAGTGGTTGAAAATCCTTCGGCAAGATTTGATGAGTTGCTTGTAGATGTCATGATCGTTTTCTTGGACGGTTAAGTCTTTCTTGAGAAAACCTTGCCCTGATACTAATTGAAATTACCTACAAGTAATACAACAACCAAACTCTATATTCCCAAGAGGGGAGTGAATTGGGTTATTGTCTAATAATGCAGAATTTAAATTCTTTGCCGATTTTAACTAGATTTACCGATTAAGCCTTTTGTTGATTTTCTCTATTTCGATATATAACCTATATGCACATTTCTACACAATAAGCATACAAATAAATGAAACTTTGCAATAAGTAAAAAATTAGGGATACAGAAAATAATGATGTGATTTATAGTGGTTCGGCTAACTATGCCTACGTCCATTCCCTTAAGCCACGCTTAAAGATTTCCACTATCAACCAAGTTTTTCGTGGCTCACCCGCAACCAAGAGTTTTACACACTAGGTTCACTCTGAACCTTTACACTTTGAGTTTTAGATAAAGGCTCACTCAAAAACCTCAAGTATGAGTTTTGTTCGTAGGCTCACTCGACAACCTTTACAATATGAGTTTTAGATAGAGGCCCACTCACAAACCTATCACAATTGTTTGAATAAAAGGATTTACAAACACACTTGAGTACTCACAAAGATAATGAAGATTCTAAATGTGAGTTGCTTACCCAAGTGTTTTAAGCTCACTACTAAAGATTAGGAAGGTGTAGCGTGTGAGCTTGATGTATGAGAGTGTATGAATTTGAAGGTTAAAGAAAACTCTCATTTTTTACCTTATTAATAAGATGTATGAAGGTTCTCTAACATTGCAAAAATGAATTGGGGCCTATTTATAATAAAATACAAAGCAACCCTCATTTTCCCTGTCTACGACCGGTATGCCGGTCTCTAGACATCGGTATGTCGGTCTAGCATAGTAACGGCTCTCAACGGCTATATTACCGTTTGAATATACATATTGGGACTGATATGGTCACCGATATGGGGACCGGTATGGTACTCGCCGATTACAGTGAGCTTTCACAATAATAGGCTCACCAGTATGGACACCGGTATATGGACCAGAATGGTTTGTGCCGGCTCCAATAGGTATGTAATCCACAGTATGACCATTATGGTAGACCGATATATGTTGTGCCGGTTCCTGTGGCTATGCAAAACAGAGGTGGACCGGTATGTAATCAGTATGAAGTGTACCGGTTCCAGAGAGCTTGCAAAATAGAGCATTAGACCGGTATGTGGACCGGTATGTAATCGGTATGCCGGTCTCAGTACAAAATACAGGATTTGAAGGTTTAAAATATTTTACACATGATCCTAATGCATCTATATGAATGTGCATGTGTCTTAGATAAGCAATACACATTTGTTAGGTTTAAATCTAGGTCCCAAGATCAAACAAGCAATGAAAAACATGTGTGAATACATCAAAGGAGGTAGCGGAATACTCACATCGATCGGTTGAGACGAATCGGCAACAAACGAGATTGATTTTTCCCTTGCAAAAAGAAAAAACGCAACTGCAGTTCACTGCCCACAAAATCAGATTTTTGAGTTGAGGAATGGAGCTCCAAGCTTCATCGAACGGATCCCGGCTCATGGGTGAACCTCCCTACCACCTTCGCAAGTCTCGTAGTGTGCTAGCACTTGAGTTTTTGCCACAAAAACTCACTCTTTGCTTCCCATTTGCTCACGCCAATTGGCTTCAAAAACCAGTGAAGAAAATCAGTTTGGGCGTGACTTGGAAGAGAGAAAATGAGAGAGAAGAATGTTGTGTAATAATTGGTTAAGTTGTTAATTGAATTACCAAAAAAAAAATGCTTTATATATTTTCCAAAAAATACAAAGCATTTACCATTTAAAATATCAAATAAAATAAATGGTAATGGCTCTCTCAACCACCAACACTATTCCAACAACACCCATCACTATTCAATGTCACTTTATCAAAGTGACTTGATGTGTGTCTATCAATCAATCAACTCAATCACATCAATCAATCACATCACTCAAAGTGACTTTTGATTTGACGCTTGATGTGACGAATGATTTGACGCTTGATGTGACTTGCGTCGCCGCACTCGAATTCGAAATACGAATGCGCTCGCAATCACACTCGGGCTCGGGTTCGCTAATTCCCAATTAGCGATTTTTCCGTCGCGTCGTAATTAAATGATTACGCCTAACGAATTCACTATTCATGTCGCTAACAAATTAATTCTAAATTAATTCGTTCGCCCGAATTAAAATCCAATTTCAATTCCGCGTCGAAATCCAATTTCTTTTAATATATCAAATATATTAATTTACCGATTAATTCCAAATTAATCATTCTCTCTCTTTAGATGATATTTTATCCTAGATAAAATATCTCCGTAATTAATCCTAGATTAATTTTCTCTCTCTTCTATATAATCCTAGATTATTTAAGAGTGCGAGTTATGCGTCATCGGTGGATTATCGGGAAGCGACCCATGAGATCCCCGGATATGTTGGCAGTAAATACGGTCGTCGGAGTATCCGAATCACGTACGTACCAAGTACTACGTTCTACCGATTTACGAGACAAGGTCGGCTTCTAGCAAAGCACGAAGTCTACCCAATTCTCCGGTCATATTATCTAAGAATATTTAAGATCTATATCAAGCGTAGTATACCAAGTATTGTGTATATTGGTCCAGTATCAGATAGTCACGTGCTAGGGCTGGGGCTGGATAAGTGTCTGCCCCGTCCGAAGCACATGTTGGATGTCTGGTAACTAGTCTCTATAATCGGATATACATGACCTTGTCATAATATCCCGATGGCCGGCCAGCACTTAAGAGCACTAATACCGTATCTTGCGTGACATCATCTCCACTATGACTGGAGTGATACTTCCGTCTTGACATCACACCCAATACTCTACGATTCTCAATATACCCAGCATTGGCGTACACAGAACCGGTTAGAGTCCTGGACGACCTCAACTAAAGCATATTGATTGTCGTAAGCATTAGCGGTGCAAGTCTCAGGTTAAGACCATACACACCTACCCTGATGTCGGACTCCCATAGACACATAGTCATAATACCAATGGGATTCCGAGGGGTCTATCCAGAGCGAAGCTGTTTCCCGTACCATCGGTGAAACACAACCTCCTATCGCACTTGCATGAGTATCCAATACCCAAATATATGAGAACTATGCTGTTGTGCCCTCACAACGCGCACAAGTGCAATACTAGCCTATTCCGCATTATCGATGTCCAGTCTCGATAATACTACGACTAGGGATATTTAATGATTAATCCTTCGTGGACTGATACTGTCTCATATCATTCTCAATCCTGGAACTAATCATATGGACCTCTCTTCATTTATATATCTAAGGTGATCTAATCACAAATGATGAGAGTGCAATTTCCTTGTCACATAGTTAATTTGTACAACAACACTATGATCTGTACAAATAGTGACGCTATGGGTCATATTATCCAACAACATTACATTTAAATCCCTAAGGTAAGACTAAAAAAGATTTTCTTCAATTTGCTGCTAGTCTTCACATTCATGTTTTTCACCACTAACGTGCTTCGACATCTTTTTGCAATGTCTCGCTAATGTGCGTCGAAGACTTCAAGTGTTGACGTCATCAAAATCGATCACGTGATTGTGTCACTAACAGGGCACATGATACACTGTAGAATTAAGTTCTAAGTGTTATTAAGAGATTGTTAATTAATATGTCAACGAGATTATACTTAAAGAGATTTGAAGTTTATATCTATATCTCTGGTATAATCCGGATACCTGTGACGGAGAGATTATACGTATGCAATGACCTCGACCTGTATAGTTCGCTGAGTTTATCATTGGTTGTCATAATTTATGGGTGGGTAAATTATGGACACAAAATTAGATTTCGCGACAGATATGCTTGAACTTATAGAGTCTCTCATAATGAATAATATTGATTATTTATGAATCGTTTAACGGTTAAACGAATAAATACATGGCAAAGTGTATTTGTATTTAATACATGATTTTATTAAATACACATTAATTCATTGTCAAATATGATATTTGATATTTATTATAAATATATGTATTTTGATTATTTAATGTAAATATAATACATATATCTAAATATTTAACTAATTACTTATTTGATTATTAAATAATTAAAATATTTAAAATAGAAATATCTACTATAATGATTAAGCTTGGAAATGGCAAAGTGTAATTAGTTACACTTGTTTCTAATTTTATGAAAAATATCCTAAAAGTGAATTTTGTTTGTTTTAATTAGATTAAAAAATCTAAATGTCTTTTTTTCTTTTTCACCCAATTTTCGGCCAAGGCAAGAAAAATATAAAAGGTTATTTTTTTTTCATTTCCTTCATTAGGTTATGCCTCCAAATACACCAAAATAAAAGAGTTGAGAGAAAAAGGCAAAGTGCTAAAGGAAAAACAAAGAAAACTTGAAGATTTGTAAGTATTTTCATCTTTTTTTTTTAAATAGAAAATTGTTTCAATTGTTCTAGGCTACAACATATGATGTGTACATATTTTTATATTCTCTTGGTTTTGTGTTGAGAAACTTGGAAGCGTACTTGAATGATACATGTATGTATGTTTTTAAAGTAAGCTTATAAATGGTGTATAAGCACACTTTTAGTCATTTGATGACTTGGTTGCAATTCTAGAGTTTTTAGTCCACTTAATGATTACTTAGAATTGTTCTTGTTTGGTGTTGTAGAGATTGAATTAAAGTGTGATATTGAATTAATTTTGGTTAATTTGATTAATTGGAAAAATTGGGTTTTTACCTAAACAAAAAATTGGGGCTTTTCATATATGTGTTGTATTTTAAAGTATATAAGATGTACAAATCATTTTGGTATTGATTGAAAATCACCTAAGCTTGCATTTGACAAATTAAGACTAAAATGATCAAAATACAAACTATTCGGTGCTCTCGGCAATTTGAGAAAAATTGGGGAATTTTTATATGAGATGTATTTTGGTGTATATTAGATGTATGGATCATTTTGGTAGTTATTGGAAATCACCTAAACTTGTATTTGATAATTTATTACTAAAATGATCAAAATTTAAACTTTAGGGGGTTCACGACAATTCAGGATTTTTGGGTAAAAATCAAAATTTTTGAGTATTGAGTAATTAGAATTAATTAGTTTATTTTAATTACCTAAGAAAAATAATTTAAATAGGAAAAAATTAATTTTTCGCGTTCCGCTGCGTTACCCGATTATAATGTTAAATACTCCAACAAAATGAAAGCAGAGCCAGTCTGATTCTTAATCTGTGATATGATTAGGTCCTTAAATTTGATATTTAATCCCATCTTTAATTTTATGCGTATATGTATTTATTTAATTTGATTAAAATAAAGGTTTGATGCATATTTCTTGGTCCGTCTGACCGGTGCGTAAACACACACGTATAACGCAAGCACAAGTATCGTTCAAGTAGTATAAAAATATCGATCCTACGAGGACTTAATTCATACTGTTGTTATTAATTATTGATACTATTTATTTACAAGTATCTAATTAAGGGAGAAGATAAAGATTGCTTTTGGTTGGTTGAATGAGGATTTGCTGAATAAATAAATAAAATACTTAAAACAAAATACTAAGGAAAATAAATAAAATACACAAATATCTAGGGTTGTGATTCCACACAATATTATTCTAATGATGAATTGATTCTTTTATACATGTAATAAATCAGTCTGCTAACCTGGAACACGAAATTATGTAAAAGCCTCTTCCGATGGTCAGACAAAAATACCCAGTATAACCCAATTAATCATATTCCTATGTTAACCAAGTTATCTGAATTCATTAAGTTCAAGTTTCAATTATGGCTACCCACGCCCGACAGGTATATTCCTATCCTGTAAGGAAATCTATTAAAGGGTTATCTATCCTTAAGAAAGATCGTGAGCTATTGAATCTAAGGCTGAAACCTAAAATCTATTTTCCAAGTTCATTTTAAGTTTACCACATCAATCTTATTGGTGATCAAGCAACAAGAAGCATTAAACTTAAGACTCAATAACCAAACTAAAGAATTACCCATAGTATAATTAAATCAATTATTAAGTATGTGAATATTGTATTTCATCACTTCCCTAGAATTAAAAACAATGATGGGGGTTAGAGGATCCACATTTAATATTTCATATCTAGGAATCTCACTTATTAAAATATATAAATTATTTTATGTTCTACTTTCTCAGGAATTAATAATGTTAAACATTTAAAACCAGCCATATAGGCGGTAATCCATTTAGTCCAACTACACCAACCATATAGGCGGTAATTATATGTCACATAAAAACCAGCCATATAGGCGGTAAAGTAATTTATATTTAAACCGACTATATAGGCGGTAATAAAGTCTGCCATTAATTAATCCGGTTAAATTATAATTTAAATATCATAATTAAGTGAGATTAACCTAGATAATTATATTAAATGTTTCACCTTTTACCCCAACGGAAATTTAACTACAAAACATAAAAGTAAATAAAAATAAAATACTAAAATTAAATATAAAAATAAAAATACATAATTTAAATATTACAATTTATACAAAAATAGATGATATCCTTAAAAGTCTAAGAAAACCCTAAGGAAAGCACGAAAACAAATGAGGTGCAAATGGCTTCAATTTATAGGCATCTGGACAGGCCCGCGTCGCGACGCACAATTCCTTCTTGCGTCGCGACACGGCGACGTATTGACTGGTCAAACGCGTGTGGAATTATTGACTTGTTGACGTGGCACGCGGCTTTGACTGTTGACTGTTGATGTGGCACACTGTTTCTGTCGGCACAATGAAATGGTGACATGTGGCACTCGACAGATTAAGGTCCACTGAGAAGCTGACACGTGGCGATCGGTGATTGGTTGTTGATGACATGGCGACACGTGGCTCGGTGACTTGGTTGGATGTTGATATGGCTGACACATGGCGGACACATGGACGACACGTAGACGACACGTGGCTGACACATGTCATGCGGCTGAATAGGAAGCTGACATGTGGCACGCGTATTGTCGGCACCATGGGATTGTGACACGTGGCACATCACACGTTAGCAGATCTGCTTTGATGTTGACACGTGACAGGCGCATGTTAGCACGATATATTTTAGCAAACTTCTCAGATTGTGACACTTATCCCCGGCGCAGGTTAGCATGAATCAGCGCACGTTAGACGTCGCGACGTCGAAGCTTGCGCGTCGCGACGCGATAAATTACGAAATTGCCTTTTTTGTCCTTTTTCTCTGTTTTGGCCCCAAATTGCTTCCAATGCTTCCCAAACTTTATTTATATACAAAACAACACAAAAACACATCAAAACATTCACAAAACCCGAGAAACTATACAAAATATTAGGTTAAATGAGTGGGAAATAGTGATATAATTACCACTAATCACACCCACAAACCTAACATTTTGCTAGTCCTCGAGTAAAACAACAAAATAAAATAACATAGACATCTTTAAAATTAAATTAAGCTAAGCCACTTTCGTAGGGATCACAGTTGTATTTAGCATATGCAACAAGCCTTTAAACCCCTCGGTGTCCCTAATGGACGAGTTGTAGTCTCGTGAGGGCTTAAAGTGAGGATACCCCCAAACGTCAAACTAATGCACACAAAAGCAAAAAGAAAATAAAACTAATGCACACAAAAGAAAAAAGAAAATAAAACTAATGAAATAATAGATATATAAATAACGTCCTCAGAGAATGTCTAGTATCAAAGTTAGAGGAACCTTCAAAACGCATATTTCAACTAAAATCCTTTCTTTTGAACAAAATATCTAAACCAAACTCAAAATGTGTGTGTGAATAATTTTGCAAACAGCTTCGATTCTAAGTTGTCAACTTGGTGATTTCGTCTCAACTCTTAGTAGTTAATGAGTCAAACCAACCTGAGTATCTAAAATTTGTTATGTCTACTACAATCAGCACATGTGAGGTATGTGATTTTTCTGATTTTTTTTATTTATATACAATATCTTCCGTCTATGTAGCGAGCTTTGGGTCAGTGACTCCCAAACCAGTTGGCTTTAGGGCACTAGGTGTTAAGACACCCCTACGGACTTAATTACTTAGACTTCATATATATATATATTTTTGGCAACATCTTCGATCCATGTAACGAGCTTTGGGCTAGTGACTCCCAAACCAGTTGGCTTTAGGGCACTATGTGTTAATACACCCATACGAACTTAATAACTCGGATCTCAGAAGTTTTTTTTTTTTTTTTACATACCTCACATAATAAATAAGTGTAGACAGAAACAGAAACTCAGACAAACGGTCATTCATCAACCATCGATTATTTTAACTAGTCACTTTGTTAATTCCTTATTATCCAACTGCTTACAAAACTATTTTTTAAGTGCGCACGAGTCTGACCTAGATATGAAATTCAAAGTAGGGATAAAAGTTAAATTAGTATTTATCTTTTCCTAAAACTCTTTAACTAGACTAACAATCAAATCATTGGGTTTTTTTTCGATTTTAAAACACACAAAACACACACAAAATGCAGAAGATAAAAATTGCAAAAATAAAACACACAACATGCATAAAAGAAGAAAATTTTTTGGACAGAATTGAAAAATTAAAAACAAATAACTCTCACCCCCAAACCTAAATCTAGCATTGTCCCCAATGCGTTACAAAACAAAAGTAAAAAGAAGAGAACAATAGTACCTAAGTTTTTCAATCATCAGCCTCCTCCTCCTCGCTGTCGATATTTGGATATGGTGGAAACTGGTCATCTTGCATCCCCAGATGTCGTGCCATTTGTTGGAGCAGCTGAACCATGTATTCCTGCTGAGATTCCAATCTAGTGACTCGTTCGGTTAAGGTACGAGGTCGGGATGATCTGTGTGGTGGTTGAGGCGGTTGTTGTGGTTGTGGTGCAGGTGCAGAAGAGGATGATCCGGCGTGAGCTTGTCTCTCTGTACGAAGTTGCTGGATGATGCGGGCTATTAATGCAGTCATGGGCTGTGTCAGCTTTTCTCTTGGGTCAACAGGGACCCTGGCCAATGTGCAAAGTGAAGTACTCAAGTGACAGTATAAAAGACCAGCATGTGGTGAATTCGCAGCCCAAACAATGTTAGTCGTCATCAGTTCTCCCACATTAATTGAATAACCTTCCAATATGCAATACAACAATATCATCCGTTCTTTAATGACATAGGTGATGTGGGATCCAGGTAGCAAAGTTCGAGTAATGAAGTGGAACCACACCTTAGCTTCAGGTTTCAGCAACTTAGAACTCATCTTCAAATGTTCCCCATCGCTGCTCATTTCCCAAACAGCATTAGGGACGCACAAAGTCTTCGTTAGATGAGTGATATATATATCTTCCCTCACCGTTGAATATTCATCAACCTCCATATCAGGTAATGATGAGTAGTAAATCTATCACTATTTCCCACTCATTTAACCTAATATTTTGTATAGTTTCTTGAGTTTTGTGAATATTTTGATGTGTTTTGTGTTATTTTGTAGATAAATAAAGTTTCAGCACATTCTGGAGGTGATTTGGGCCAAAACAGTGAAAATTGGACGAAAAATGGTATTTTGGTAATTTCCCGCGTCGCGACGCAAAGACCTTCAGCGTCGCTACGTCTAACATGCGCCGAACAGTGCTAACGTGCGCCGGGTCCACAAATCAGAATCTGAGAAAAGTTTGACATTGCTAACGTGCGCCGTGACACGTGTCACCATCACAGCCGATCTGCTAACATGCACCGTGCCACGTGTCAGCATCCTACGGTGCCGACAGTCATCATCGCCATGTGTGCCACGTGTCACTCCATGTCATTGCCACGTCATCAGCCACATCACCAGGTTGACCAAGTCAAGCTGCCACCTCACCGCCACGTCATCATCAGCCAATCAGGAAGTGCCAATCAGCTAAAATTGAAAAGTTTGTAATATTCAGTAACATACGGACATGAGCTAAAACAGGTAGGCTTCCAGCGTCGCGACGCCAAGGCCTTTGGCTTCGCAAAGCCAGATTCTATCGACGTGGCACGCTCTGGTTCGTCAGTTTGTAGATTCTGGATAAGCTGATAAGGTGACACGTGGCGAGGTGGTTGGGCTTTAATTATTGTGACACGTGGCAGCTTCTGATTGGTCGATGAGATTATTATCCGCCACGTGTCAGATAAGGATTAGATACTCAATGATTGATGTTGACGTGGCGGTGACGTGGGAAAGAGACTGTCGGCACCGTAGGATTGCGACACATGGCACTTCCTGATTGGCTGATGATGACATGGCGGTGAGGTGGCAGCTTGACTTGGTCAACCTGGTGATGTGGCTGATGACGTGGCAATGACGTGGAGTGACACGTGGCACGCATGGCGATGATGACTGTCGGCACCGTGGATGCTGACACGTGGCACGGCGCACGTTAGCAAAGTCAAACTTTTCTCAGATTCTGATTTGTGGACCTGGCGCACGTTAGCACTGTTCGGCGCACGTTAGACGTAGCGACGCTGAAGGTCTTGGCGTCGCGACGTGGGAAATTACCAAATACCCTTTTCGTCCAATTTTCACTGTTTTGGCCCAAATCACCTCCAGAATGTGCTGAAACTTTATTTATCTACAAAATAACACAAAACACATCAAAATATTCACAAAACTCAAGAAACTATACAAAATATTAGGTTAAATGAGTGGGAAATAGTGATAGATTTACCACTCATCAGGTAACTCATAAAATCTGTTAATGGTTGTAGCGTCAAATGTTACTTGTTGTCCTCCAACCATTACCACATTCACATGATGCTTGGGAGCATTAGCGTAAATCTCGCGTACAATCGAGATACAGGCGGGGTGGGGCTGTTGGCAAAGCTTTTGCCAGTGCCTGATTGTAATAACCCTATCAATCTCAGGGAATAGTCCGGGGTTTATTTCAAAACCCCTCTCCATAATAGCTACCTTGTTCCTCATTCCCTTATCAAATCTTTTCTCCGCGTCTTCCGAGACAAATTTAGAAGCATCAAAACTCGGTCCGGAAGATGCTGAAGCCATAGATCTCTTTGGTGCCATTTTTCAGTTTCAAATTTTCAGAAAAATTTACAAGGTTCGGCCTAAAAACTCAAAATATCCCAAATTCACCCTAAATTTAACACTTCAAAAATCACAACAACTTTAGTCTTCGCCATCAATTCTACACAATTCAATCAATTTTTTCAGTCCGTAAATCAGAAATTCACCAAGTCTTCCAATTTCTCACTGCTAAACTTCCAAGTTCACAACCCTCCAATTCAATTTCAGAAATATTTACCAAATTAACAACCCAAACACTTAATTTCGGTTATCCTTTCTTTCTAACCAGAAACTAAAAAAAAATGAAGATTAAGGATAGATTTTACCAAATACGAGTTGTTACACTTATATCCGAATGATGAAAGTGATGAAATGTTGCCTTGAAGAACCGGATCTTGAAACTTGTGGGTCTCGGTCGTGGGAAAATCGAAGGAGATGGATGGAAGTTTGAGGTTTGTTCGCTTGATTTGGTGAGTTTAGTGGACTTGGTTGAATGATTTGGTGCTTGGAGAACCGAAATTTAGGTGATTTGTTGAGAGGAAATACCGAGAAGATGAAGGTGAGAAGTGCGGAAACTGACTAGCGGCTGCTGTCGAACGCGCGTCGCGACACAGAAGTTGTTCTTGTGTCGCGACGCTAAGTTTCTAGGGTTAGGGTTTGTGTTTTGAGGCTTTTGTGTCGCGACACACAGGGTTCTCGTGTCGCAACGCGGGAATTTTTTTTTTGGCAAAATCAAGTTTTTTGACGAATAAATCCACTAGGACGCGTCTCAAGAGCTGACTGCTTACTCAGCCGTCTTTACTGGATTGACTTTTTATACTTGCGATTTTGTCAAATTTATTTCATGAAAATCCCACTTGCACTGGCTTGCTTTGTCTTAAAAATATTCCGTCTTTATTTTCCCTGCAAAAATAACACAAAATTAAAAATTCTACAACATGTATACACAAAACAATAAAAATTAAAAATAAAATTATTGCATGGGTTGCCTCCCTGCTAGCACTAAATTTTTCGTCTTCAGTCAGACGTGACAGAAATCCATCTGTCAATGAGGTTTCAGTGTGGTTTTGGATGTTCGATTAAAGACAATCCCGTGTGCGTTGCTTTTGAAGGGTCTCTTCCAACGGTAAAGTGACAAAAAGAATTTTGTCTCATTCAGTGCTTGTGCCACCTTTTTAATATTTGTCGCTCCAATGGTTCCTGAAAAGAAAGAAAGAAAACCATGAGGTCTCGTATGGTGTTTGACTTGGAATGGGAGTTCCATTATGTCAAGCTTCTAGGCGATATGTGTAATTTGTACTCCCCAAAACAGTGATGTTTCTCCTGAATGCCTGAGATCTTCCATATGGTCAGTCATTTGCTCCTCCATTTGTGCATCTTCCTCCGCCTTTTCTTCATAGATATATTTTAGAATTTCCTCGTTCAGCTCTTCATCTGTCATCTGTGAAATACATGCTCCATAAGTGTCAACCTGAAGATATAAAGATATGTCTGATTTTAGGTCTTCATCCTCTGATATGACTGGCTCAGGTAGTTCTTCTTCAAACATTAGTGCAAAGCATGCTCCAAGATCTTCATTTTGAGGATGTTCTTCTCATATGCTTTTTTGTATTTCCTCATTCGACTCTTCATCAAAGATCTGTGCAACAAATGTTCCAAGATCCTCATTTTGAAGATGCAACGTTTCATCCTCCCTTGTTGGTGCAGTTGGAACGAACAACTCTACTTTTGATCTTCGTCAGAGTCCGATGAATAATAAAAATCAAATTGAGACTTTATTGGTTTGGGATCTTGAACTGATACCTCTGATTCTTGATACTGCTCAGTCTCATCCTCTGTTATGATGTCATGATGAATCTCAGGATATTCGAAGGCGTCTTCAGTATTATTTGAATTTGCTCCGTGAGATATGCGATTCAGGTTATCTGTTAATTGTCTAACTTGATCTGTCATCCTCTGTATAGACGCTGCTTGACTCTGAATTTGTGCATCAAATTGAGCTTCCCGTTCTTCGAGCCAACCCTTGAGCATGTCAATCAAATGATCTTCCTCTGATGGTTCTGGTTATTGATGAAGATCGTAGGTGGATGGTGGATAAGATGGAAATTGTGGTTCTGTGAAATATGTTAGTTCTTCGTACCTTGATTGATTCCAATAATTCTGCCATCCTGAAAGGTAAATGTATTGATTGTCCGGGTGGTTACCATCACATATTTCGCATCTCCCCATTGCGTTCTGTTGAGAAAATATAGTTTTGCTTGGTTCTGACATCCAGTGATAGTTGTTGGGGTGGACAATAGGCCTCAGAAAAACGGACTGTTGCTCCCTGATTTGGGATGTATCTTCAACTTGTAAAATTCGTAATTCTCTTATCACCCAACAAAAATCCATGTCAACACCCTGAAAAACAAAAGAAGGAAATAAAAATTATAGATAAAAAGAAAATTAGATACAAGTACATTAGATAGCTTCAAAATTAATAACTTAAGAAAAATAAGTCCCCTGCAACGGCGCCAAAAACTTGACCGGTGCGTAAACACACACGTATAATGCAAGCGTACGTATCGTTCAAGTAGTATAAAAATATCGATCCCACGAGGACTTAATTCCTACTGTTGTTATTAATTATTGATACTATTTATTTACAAGTATCTAATTAAGTGAGAAGAGAATGATTGCTTTTGGTTGGTTGAATGAGGATTTGCTGAATAAATAAATAAAATACTTAAAACAAAATACTAAGGAAATAAACAAAATACACAAATATCTAGGGTTGTGATTCCACACAATATTATTCTAATGATGAATTGATTCTTTTATACATGTAATAAATCAGTCTGCTAACCTGGAACACGAAATTATGTAAAAGCCTCTTCCGATGGTCAGACACAAATACCCAGTATAACCCAATTAATCATATTCCTATGTTAACCAAGTTATCTGAATTTATTAAGTTCAAGTTCCAATTATGGCTACCCAAGCCCGAAAGGTATATTCCTATCATGTAAGGAAATCTATTAAAGGGTTATCTATCCTTAAGGAAGATCGTGAGCTATTGAATCTAAGGCTGAAACCTAAAATTCTTTTCCAAGTTCATTTTAAGTTTACCACATCAATCTTATTGGTGATCTAACAACAAGAAGCATTAAACTTAAGACTCAATAAACAAACTAAATAATTACCCATAATATAATTAAATCAATTATCAAGTATGTGAATATTTTGTTTCATCACTTCCCTAGAATAAAAGACAATGCTGGGGTTAGAGGAACCACATTTAATATTTCATATCTAGGAATCTCACTTATTATAATATATAAATTATTTTCTGTTCTACTTTCTCAGGAATTAATAATGTTAAACATTTAAAACTAGTCATATAGGCGGTAATCCATTTAGTCCAACTACACCAGCCATATCGGCGGTAATTATCTGTCACATAAAAACTAGCCATATAGGCGGTAAAATAATTTATATTTAAACCGACCATATAGACGGTAATAAAGTCTGCCAATAATTAATTCGGTTAAATTATAATTTAAATATTATAATTATGTGAGATTAACCTAGATAATTATATTAAATGTTTCACCTTTTACACCAGTGGAAATTTAACTACAAAACATAAAAGTAAATAAAAATTAAATACAAAAATTAAATATAAAAATAAAAATACATAATTTAAATATTACAATTTATACAAAAATAGATGCTATCCTTAAGAGTCTAAGAAAACCCTAAGGAAAGCACGAAAACAAATGAGGTGCAAATGGCTTCAATTTATAGGCATCTGGACAGGCCCGCGTCGCGACGCATAATTCCTTTTTGCGTCGCGACGCGGCGACATGTTGACTGGTCAAACGCGTGTGGAATTATTGACTTACTGACGTGGCATGCGGCTTTGACTGTTGACTACTGACGTGGCACGCTGTTTTTATCGGCACAATGAAATGGTGACACATGGCACTCGACAGATTCCGCTCCACTGTGAAGCTGACACGTGGCGATCGGTGATTGGCTGTTGATGACATGGCGACACGTGGCTCGGTGACTTGGTTGGATGTTGATGTGGCTGACACGTCGGACACGTGGGCGACAAGTAGACGACACGTGGCTAACACATGTCTTGCGGTTTATGCGGCCGAATAGGAAGCTGACTTGTGGCACGCGTATTGTCGGCACCTGGGATTGTGACACATGGCACGACACATGTTAGCAGATCTGCTCTGATGTTGACACGTGGCAGGCGCATGTTAGCCCGGCGTATTTTAGCAAACTTCTCAGATTGTGACACATATCCCCGGCGCAGGTTAGCATGAAGCGGCGCACGTTAGACGTCGCGACGCGACAAATTACCAAATTGCATTTTTTGTCCTTTTTCTCTGTTTTGGCCCCAAATTGCTTCCAATGCTTCCCAAACTTTATTTATCTACAAAACAACACAAAAACACATCAAAATATTCACAAAACCCGAGAAACTATACAAAATATTAAGTTAAATGAGTGGGAAATAGTGATATAATTACCACTCATCACCGTCTTATCAATACGATTTATAAATAAATTTTCTATGACTATATCCGAGAACGTGCCAAAGCTGTGAGGGTATAGCTGATAGGAATTTATTTGTACTTGATAAATATACGATATTAGTTAAATTCATGCGAAAATCAGAAATCCTGAACGTGCCAAAGCTGTTAGGATTACGCGAGTATCTTGAATTTATCATTGACAAGTTTAACCTTGATACGCCTCATTGTGAACGTGTCAAAGCTGTCACAACGAGAAACGATTAAGACTGGAACACATAAGTCATTAGTGAGTAATTGACAATGAGTTGTCTACCTAATGAATATATGTAAGCGAGAACGTGCCAAAGCTATGAACTGAAATATATTCATGTGGTCCACTTTTCACTATTGAATTTAATTTTATTATTGAATGTTTTGTATTCTGTTTGGGGATTGCAGTTTTACATTAAATAGTGGGAGTGGTATTTTTAGATTAAGAATCCATGATCTATTTAATGTTTTATGATATTATATGAAATTATTTTTTTTGCTAACCGTTTTTTCTATCTATGTGATAGATTTACGATGGCGGCTTCTTCAACCAACCATTTTGCTCGTATGCTGGATACAAATAATCTTAAAGGCGCTGAGAACTCTGCAGACTGGGATATGGATTTGAGGATTGTCCTCGGATCTGAGAAGTTGGGATATGTATTGGAGGGTCATTTACCCATTGGTATATCTGAAGATGCGTCATCCGAGGAAGTTGAGACTTTCCAGAAATGGAAAGATGATGATTTAAAGGTTAAATCATATATTCTCAGTTCACTGGTTTCAGAACTCAAGAGGAAATATTATGATATGCCTAATTCATATAGCATGATGACACGACTCTGGGAATTGTTCATGAATCAAGAACAAGTTTTGGTTCATAGAGTAGCAATAGACAGGCTGTGAGTTCGCATGTGCTTTATTTGATCAATCTGATCGAACAATTGAGGCAATGTGATTTCCCTCTCAATGATACTCTAAATCGAAGTGTCATTCAAGGTTCGCTCCCGACGTCATATCGCCAGTTTGTGATGTACTTCAACATGAACGGGATTCATTGTTCTTACAATGAGTTGAATATGATGCTTCTCATGGCGGAGGAGGATTTAAAGAAGGGAGTGTCGACTCGCTCTCCGAAACCCACTTCACTTTCTGCCTCTTCTCACTTCAAGTCGAAAGGGAATAAGACAAAGGGAAAGAAGAAAAAGGGTTCCAATATTCCTCCGCAAGGTAAGATAACGAAGCCCAATAGAGCTTCTGAAGACAAGTGCCACCATTGCAGTAAGATCGAGCACTGAAAGAGGAATTATCCAGACTATCTGGCCCAAATCAGAAAGGAAAAAGCATCGACATCAGGTACTTTTATTTTTCCTGTTATTGATATCTCCTTAGCTTGTGAAGATGTGACATCTAGTTGGATTTTAGATTCCGCTTGTTCTGTTCACATTTCCAATTCGTTGCAAGTATTGGAGGAAAGTAGACGGCTGAAATCTGGAGAGTTGCAGTTGCGTTTTGGGAGTGGTGACTCTCTGGATGCGGTTACTGTTGGAGATCTCTAACTCCCGAGGATCGATTATAAAGTAATGAAATAAATGTGCAAGTATAACGAGGGAGTTACGGAATACTCACATTGAGCGGTTGAGCGACGCGGTAATGAACAAAAATCAATTTTCTGCTCACAAGAAGTCACGGCAGTGGCAGTCACAGCTCACTATTTTGGCGTCCTTCATTCGGCCATGGATCATCTTTGTCAAGCTCCAAGCTTTGTCGTGGTGATTCCAAGCTCATGGGTGGACTTCCCTATCACCTTCGCATGTCTCTCGGAGTGCTAGCTCTCTTGATTTTTGCCACAAAAATCAAACACTTTAGCTTCCCTCATGCTCGGTTTTCTGCCAGAAACAGAAGAGCAAGAACAGCCCCTCCATGGGCGTGAGAGAGGAGAGGAATTGGAGGAGAGAGAGAGATAAATGTGTAATAGTTTTTGGTAATTGATTTTCCAAAATCATATACCAAATTTTGGCTTTAAAAAAGTCAAACCATTAATGCTATAAATGCCAACCACTTCCATCAATCCATCAATTAATCAAATCAAGCGACAAGTTGTCACATCACTCAAAGTGACTAATGATTTGATGCTTGATGCGACTAATGATTTGACGCTTGATTTGACTTGCGTGCCGCACTCGAATTCGAAATGTGAATGCACTTGCAAACAATCCCAGGCTCGGGTTTGATAATTCCAAATCAACGAATTTTCCGTTGCGACGTAATTAAATGATTATGCCTAGCGAAATCACTATTCACGTCGCTAACGAATTAATTCTAAATTAACTCGTTCGCCCGAATTAAAATCTAATTTTAATTCCGCGTCGAAATCCAATTTCGTATAATATATCAAATATATTATTTTATCGATTAATTCCAAATTAATCGTTATCTCTCTTTAAATGATATTTTATCCCAGATAAAATATCTCGGTAATTAATCCCAGATTAATTTTCTCTCTCATTTAATTAATCTCAGATTAATAAAAGTGTGAGTCATACGTCATCGGTGAATCTTTGAGAAGCGACCCATGAGATCCCCGGATATGTTGGCAGTAAATACGGTCGTCGGACTATCCGAACACGTAAGTACCTAGTACTACATTTGTACCGATTTACAAGACAAGGTTGGCTTCTAGCAAAGCGCCATGCCTACCCAATTCTCCAGAAATATCCTTACAGGAATATAAGGATCTATATCAGGCGTAGTATAAATAGTATTGTGTATGTCGATCCAGTATCGGATGTCACGTGCTAGGCCTGGGGCTGGAATTTTGTCTGCCCCGTACGAAGCACATGTCGGATGTCTGGTAACTAGTCTCTATAATCAGATAAACATGACCTTGTCATTTTATCCCGATGACTGCAGTACTTAAGAGTACTAGTACCGTATCCTACGTGACCATCATCTCCATATGACTGAAGTGATACTTCCGTCTTGACATCACACCCAAACACTACGATTCTCGATATACCCAGAACAGGCGTACACAGAAACCGGTTAAAGCCCTGGACGACCAAAACCAAAGTATATTGATTGTCGCAAGTATTAGTGGTGCAAGTCTCAGGTTAAGACCAAATACACCTACCCTGATTTCGGACTTCCATAGACACATAGTCATACTACCAATGGAATTCTGAGGGGGTCTATCCAGAGCGAAGCTGTTTCCCGTACCATCGGTAAAACACAACCTCCTATTACACTTGCATGAGCATCCTATACCCAAATATATGAGAACTATGTCGTTGTGCCCTCACAACGCGCACAAGTATAATACTAGTCTTTTACGTATTTATCGATGTCCAATCTCGATAATACTATGACTAGGGATATTTAATTATTTATCCTTCGTGGATTGATACTGTCTCATATCATTCTCAATCCAGGAACAAATCATAAGAACCTCCTATCATTTATACATCTAGGTGATCTAATCACAAATGATAAGAGTGCAATCTCCTTTGTCACATAGTTAATTTGTACAACAACACCATGATCTGTACAAATAGTGACGCTATGGGTCATAATTGTCCAACAATCTCCCACTTGGCCTATAGCCAGTCACTCGAGTGTCTAACACCCAAAATATGTACGGTTGGCTCAAACTGCTGAGAAAAGACTTTCGTCAGCGGATTTTCATGATTATCATCTGATGCGATTTATTCGATCATTACATTGCCACAATGTATGATCCGAACGAATCAGATGAATATCGAAGTATTTATCTGGATCGTTGATGAGACCATTAATTCTTAAGCCTGCGCTGTAGCCTAGCTCAGCTGCTAACAGAACTATATCTAATCTAATTCGATTTGTTATCGACCCAAATGGCTTCTATTGCTGCCTCAGCTACAGCAATAACCCGCATTTGTTGTTTATTCGGTAACATTATATTGCTTGGAAGATTTCCAGCTCACTGTTCTGTTATTCAAACTTTATAGTACCATTGTTGCGACTTATAGTCGTTTTATCGATTGGGAAACTTGCAGTAGTGATCCCAGTCACTTCAAGTTCTCATTCTCCATAGATTAAGACATCATCCTTAGATCTCTAAGATACTGATGGATGTTCTTAATATCAATCCAGTGATTATCACTTGGATTGGCCTGTTTGTGAATCCATATGCTCAAAGCTTATGAGACACCAGGTCGCGTACATTTTTCAATGTACGAGTTCACGGGATATTTTCATGAAAGCCAAGCTTTCACCGATAGTTTTATGGGAATGTCATTTCCAAAAAATGACATATTGTCATTATTTTATAGGACAGCCACTGTCAGTGCACTCCCACTAACCTCCTTATATACACAAGAATCATTTTCGTTTTGAATTAAATCATATACCATTATGATTACATCAAAACGATAATTCCAAGAACCTATGGTTGCTTTAATCCAAACATTGATCAAATAACCTGCAAACCTTGTTTGCTAGTTATGTTACGATAAAACCGACAGGATGTTGTAAACATCCTCCAAAAGGTTTCCTTTTCAGGAAAGCGATTTTCCCGTTAAGCTGACATATTTCATAAATAAAACATGCAGCTTCAGCAAGCATTATCCAAATGGATTTACCGTGGCAACAGGTAAAAGGTTGAATCGTAATCAACACAATGTTGATAACGATACCTTTCCGCTAAAAGACTAGCTTAGAACGTTGGTATGTTGCCATCCATGTATGTCTTCCTTGAAGACTGATATAGTACCTATAGGCACAAAGCCTTGCGGTACATCAACTAGTGTCCAAACATAGTTGGTATACATGGAATCCATTTCGGATTCATGGCATTTTGCCATAATTGGGAGTCGATACCTTGTATCACTTCCACATACGTAGTCAGTTCGTATTCCTCAATAAGATTGACATCTTTATTAGGTGAGATCAGAAACTCATACCCCAGGTTGTTTTCTGAATCTCTCTGACATACGTGGTTCTTATGTATTCGAAGATTACTGGTAATAGTTTCATCCTTGATGAACTATTTGTGTTCCATTAGGAATCGGTGCCTTGAATAGTATTACTCCGATTTTTCATCGAGTTTTACTATCCTCCCACTTTCCACTGCATATCGGTATTCCTCTTAGGAAAATCGCATGGTGAGCAACAATTATATTGTTCTCATGTGAGTTGTATAAGTATTATACTTTGGTATCCCTAGGATAACCTACAATTAGGCACTTATCCAATTTGGGTTTTAGTTTGGTATCATCCAAACATATGCCTAACATTCCCAAATTTATAGGAATGAGAAAACCCAGTTTCTTTCCTATTCATATCTAATATGAAATCTGTCAAACAGATTTTTTTTTTGGAACTTTATTCTAAATAAGTTCTGCACTGTTAATACTTATCCGTTGAAGGAAATGGTAGCTCAGAGCGACACATGATTAACCTTTATCATGTCCAATAAAATTCGGTTACTCAGTTCGGACACACCGTCAAAAAGACGTGTTCCGGGAGGAGTCCTCATTGAAAGAATACTATACTCTTTCAAGTATACTAGAAACTTATTGCTTAAGTTTTTTCCATTACGGTCTTACCGTGACGGTTTAATACTATAGCCGATCTGTTTGTCTATTTCGTGTCGAAACTTTAAGAGTTTCCGATTTGTGTTCCAAAAGAAACACATAACCATAACGCGATGCCACATCCGTAAAGGTCACGAAATATTCATATCCACATCTAGCCTAGCTAGACATGGGCCCACTAGCTTCACTATAAACAAGGGCTAACAGATTGGTGGCATTTACACTTTTACCAAGTAAATAGTGTTTTAGGCACATTGCCCAATAAACTAGATTCGTAGACTTTATTTGAATGGAATCAAATATGTCCGAGTACCCACTCTTCAAAAGTGTGGATATACGAGTCTTGTTTAATTGTGTCCCAGACAATAATGCCACAATTAAGTTTCAACTGATTAAATCAGTTTGAGCTATTTGTTTGTCATTTTGTACATTTGAGATTTATTTATATTCAAAATATAAATTCTGTTATTCACATCTAATGTGTTTATCTCAATATCATCTTTATATAATAAAACACTTTAGTGTTCTAGGATATAAAGGTTCATCCGCAACGGATTATACACTAATATAGAGATAATGTATCTAGTCAAACTAGTTACATCCTAACAGTTTCCAAATTTAGGTACACACCCGAGGGTAGTTCCTAAAATTAGGTTTATGCGGTTAAAACAGCGACTTTCGTCCCGTTTCCGATTCGTAGATAAATCTCTATTGAATTCAGTATTCTGTTCAAAACAGATTCTGAACATCAATACATATATTTTATATACCACACTAAGTATTTAAAATCCAATTTTAATACTAGTAATGAACATAATTATGACAAATATATTTAAAGCCGGAGCCTTGCATCGTCTTTAATTCCTTCATGTCTGCTTTGTCCAAACGGAAGTCACGCTTCCGCGATCCCGTTTTTCCACAATTAAGCAGACATTTTGGGATATGTCATTTATCTTCCCAGAAGATTATAATGATATTGCCTTTGCCATTTTCATATTCCAGTAGCCTTTGGCCAAGCCTTGGGTTTCTAGAATATCGAAGTAAGGTGCGCCTTGCGCTACTTGCCTTATTGCAAATTTTGACTTTATCTCCTTGAGAATAGTCATTAACTCTCCAAGAGTTATTTATTGAAATTTAGTACTTCTAAAATCTAAGTATATATTTATGAAGATCCTTCAATTTCAGTATCATACTTTAAGGATCTAATCCTTAGTTCTGATTAAGAAATTAAGGAGTCTACTACGACAAGCTTAATGGGTTAAGCATTAAAGTTATCATCACATGAATCTTCCAAAGATCATGATCTACTATTGCTTAACTCCGGGCTGAGGCATAATATGTTATTTTATCAAATAAAGTAACTTATTAGTTTCCAGGACCATCATGAAAAATTATTCCCAATTTGAAAATTAAACTATTTAAATACATTTTCCCTAGGATTATGTTTTAAATGTCAATCTTTCAATTTCATCTTGATTCTAATAGTGCAACTATTTAATCAACGATTTGAGGTACTATTCATTATAATGATTACTATAGTCCAACTATAAAATCAACTATAATTTATTTGTTTGAATATAGTCCAACTATTTTAAAACAAAAATTTAAATATTAGTCCAACTAACATTTAATTTATTTGACGTATGATATTTGATTTGAGCACGTATGGCAAGTAATTAAACGAATATTGCAAATTCAATTCTTGCCTCCCACTATTTTTCGACGAGCCTCTAACCCTCTGTCGAGTACTCGGGAAACCGTGTTTCCTAGTGGGCTAGGATCCCGTTAAATATCACACAATCTTGACTTTAGCCAACAAATTGTATGATAATTAACTAGGTAGATCTCTAAGATCAATTGGATCCAATCCAATTCCTAGATCCAGTAGGGGGACATCCAAGTCCGAAACATATATCTTATATATGCCAATATATCCAATATATTGCCTAACCTTTTTCCTCTGAATCAACTAAGCCTTGGCTTTGGCACAACAAACTTAGTAATCCCAGTTAAGCGTGACCCATTGACCATGGAAAGCTTCGTAATCAATGTCGATGGACAAGAAGTGGTCTTGACTTTGGCCAACAAACCAATGCCAGTCTTGGATCTTGAGTAAGAATCACTCAATGGAAGGAAAAACACTTAATATTTTGCGAGGATTTTTCGTGTGCAAACTGGCAACCAATTTATTATCTTTGTTAAGGTCTCATCATCATACACCCTTAAGCATGCATTCTAAACACATAATAAAGCGCATATGAATAAAATAATATTGATATACGGATGGATACTTTACACATTGATCCTAGATCAAATCTCTCCCTTTCTCTCTCCCGCTAGCACAAGTATTACTTCTACCCGTTACACTACACTTCTAAAGAAACCTCATTTACATTGAGGGGAATAGGTGAGAAGAGAATACAAAGAGTAAGGAGGTAATAAGGCTGGACACGCAGGTCCAATTAATAAATTCCAAATTTATTACAACAATTTCTAAAATTGCCCCACCCATCTAATATCCATCTGATATACATTATTCATGCATCGCAACCATGTATTCACACAAGCATGTTATCAATCAATCTAATCAAATTAATTAATCTGATAATTAGTGACCATCCAATGTTCAAACAATGATTTGATTTTGATCGAGTCAAACTCGTTTTACGAATAAGTACTCAAAGTACGAATTCTCGAATTAAATTAAACTACATAATTAAATCCAATTCAATTTGTATTTGATTCTAATTCACTATTTAATTCTAAATTAAATACTACACTTTATTAATGAACTTTTACGACTTAAATTCCAAATTTAATCGTTACGGGTCTCAAAGCCCGATTAACGTTCAACGTCAATTTAATTAAAGTCCAATGGGCTTTTAATTAATTTCTTAAGGCGTGGACTTTTGGTCAACTCGGGTCAAACCCAATAACCAAAGCCCAATCTGGGAATTACCCCATAAGCCTAGAAATCAATTTAGGCCCATTAGGCCCAATTAAACTTTAAAGGTCCATTAGTCGCATTTGGACTTTATGGATGCGGTTTTGGGCCCAATTGGATCCAACCAATTTAGCCTAAACCTAACTTAGTACAACCAAGCCCAATAAGCCCAATAACAACTTTCAAGCCCAATTTTAACAAAATAGGCCCAAATAATTAAATTTAAAAAATTCCAAATTCATAATTTAATTACATAAAGTGTATAGCATAATTAATTACCCAATTAACATTTCCAAAACACCAATTAGCCTAATTAATCATGCTCATTAACATTAAATCATGTCCAACACAATTTAACAAAAAATCAAACCCAAATCATGCTATAATGCTCTCGACTTTGGAGGGGATTTTGTGTCCGATTCGGTTTCAATCCAATTAAATCCACAATCGACATTAAATCAACATCCTCATTGATTCCAACACATCCAATGAATCAAAAAACAAAATCCAAGACATTTAGGGCTACTCAAACTCTCGGCCAAGCAAGATAAATTGGGGAAAATTATTCCAAACAAAATTTAATCAAATTGATCAAATCAATCATCAATTAAACATGTATTAAGCATACTCAAACATCCAATTCATTCAAATCATGCTCAAAAACATTTTACCCAAATTTTAACCCTAAGTCATATTTCATGCTTTTCAATCGCTCTTATACCATTGTTGGAGATCTCTAAATCTCGAGGATCGATTATAAAGCAATGAAATAAGTGTGCGAGTACAAAGAGGAAGTTGCGGAATACTCACATCGAGCGGTTGAGCGACGCAGCAATGAAGAAAAATCAATTTTCTGCTCACAAGAAGTCACGGCAGTGGCAGTCACAGCTCACTATTTTGGCGTCCTTCATTCGGCCATGGATCATCTTTGTCAAGCTCCAAGCTTCGTCGTGGTGATTCCAAGCTCATGGGTGGACTTCCCTATCACCTTCGCATGTCTCTCGGATTGCTAGCTCTCTTGATTTTTGCCACAAAAATCAAACACTTTAGCTTCCCTCATGCTCGGCTGCCAGCCAGAAACAGAAGAGCAAGAACAGCCCCTCCATGGGCGTGAGAGAGGAGAGGAATTGGAGGAGAGAGAGAGATAAATGTGTAATAGTTTTTGGTAATTGATTTTCCAAAATCATATACCAAATTTTGGCTTTAAAAAGTCAAACCATTAATGCTATAAATGCCAACCAATTCCATCAATCCATCAATTAATCAAATCAAGTGACAAGTTGTCACATCACTCAAAGTGACTAATGATTTGATGTTTGATGCGACTAATGATTTGACGCTTGATTTGACTTGCGTGCCGCACTCGAATTCGAAATTTGAATGCACTTGCAAACAATCCCGGGCTCGGGTTCGCTAATTCCAAATCAACGAATTTTCCGTTGCGACGTAATTAAATGATTATGCCTAGCGAAATCACTATTCACGTCGTTAACGAATTAATTCTAAATTAACTCGTTCGCCCGAATTAAAATCTAATTTTAATTCCGCGTCGAAATCCAATTTCGTATAATATATCAAATATATTATTTTATCGATTAATTCCAAATTAATCGTTATCTCTCTTTAAATGATATTTTATCCCAGATAAAATATCTCCGTAATTAATCCCAGATTAATTTTCTCTCTCATTTAATTAATCCCAGATTAATTAAAGTGCGAGTCATACGTCATCGGTGAATCTTCGAGAAGCAACCCATGAGATCCCCGGATATATTGGCAGTAAATACGGTCGTCGGACTATCCGAACACGTAAGTACCTAGTACTACGTTTGTACCGATTTACAAGACAAGGTTGGCTTCTAGCAAAGCGCCATGCCTACCCAATTCTCCAGAAATATCCTTACAGGAATATAAGGATCTATATCAGGCGTAGTATAAATAGTATTATGTATGTCGATCCAGTATCGGATGTCACGTGCTAGGCCTGGGGCTGGAATTTTGTCTGCCCCGTACGAAGCACATGTCGGATGTCTGGTAACTAGTCTCTATAATCAGATAAACATGACCTTGTCATTTTATCCCGATGACTGCAGTACTTAAGAGTACTAGTACCGTATCCTACGTGACCATCATCTCCATATGACTGAAGTGATACTTCCGTCTTGACATCACACCCAACACACTACGATTCTCGATATACCCAGAACAGGCGTACACAGAAACCGGTTAAAGCCCTGGACGATCAAAACCAAAATATATTTATTGTCGCAAGTATTAGCGGTGCAAGTCTCAGGTTAAGACCAAATACACCTACCCTGATTTCGGACTTCCATAGACACATAGTCATACTACCAATGGAATTCTGAGGGGGTCTATCCAGAGCGAAGCTGTTTCCCGTACCATCGGTAAAACACAACCTCCTATTACACTTGCATGAGCATCCTATACCCAAATATATGAGAACTATGTCGTTGTGCCCTCACAACGCGCACAAGTATAATACTAGTCTTTTACGTATTTATCGATGTCCAATCTCGATAATACTCTGACTAGGGATATTTAATGATTTATCCTTCGTGGATTGATACTGTCTCATATCATTCTCAATCCAGGAACAAATCATAAGGACCTCCTATCATTTATACATCTAGGTGATCTAATCACAAATGATAAGAGTGCAGTCTCCTTTGTCACATAGTTAATTTATACAATAACACCATGATCTGTACAAATAGTGACGCTATGGGTCATAATTGTCCAACAGTTACAGTGGGATTATGCGAGATTCCCTTCCCAATGGGAGACTTTTGTTGTATGATTGCTATGTTGTACTGGGATGCGTAGCTAATATTATATTACTTTTTGTATTAGATACAAAGAGATATCATGTAAATATTAAGAATTATTCTGATATCATGTAAATATTAAGAATTATTCCTTGTATTTATATGATAAAAATAATATTTAGATCCTTGTGTGTCCAAATTAGCATGGTCATTATATTTTGCATACTTCTCGAGATATCTTGAATATTAGGATTAATAAACATAAAATATCTGAAATAAATAATTATGAACTTTGGCATATGAGGTTAGATCATATAGGGAAATAATTATGAATAATATTGATTATTTATAAATCGTTTAACGGTTAAACGGATAAATACATGCAAATGGACTTTTCGATCGTTTTCTAATTAATGTGTATTTGTATTTAATACATGATTTTATTAAATACACGTTAATTAATTATCAAATATGATATTTGACATTTATTATAAATATATGTATTTTTATTATTTAATGTAAATATAATACATATATCTAGATACTTAATTTATTAATTATTTGATTATATAATTATTAAATAATTAAAATAGAAATATCTAATATAATGATTAAGCTTGGAAATGGCAAAATATAATTGGTTACACTTATTTGTAACTGTATGAAAGATATCCTAAAATAAATTTTGTTTGTTTTATTTAGATTAAAAAATCAAAAAATCTTTTTTTTTTCTTTTTCACCCAATTTTCGACCATGGCAAGAAAAATATAAAAGGTTTAGTTTTTCATTTCCTTCATTAGGTTAAGCCTCCAAATACACAAAATAAAAGAGTTGAGAGAAAAGGCAAAGTGTTAAAGGAAAAACAAATAAAACTTGAAGATCTGTAAGTATTTTCATCTTTTCTTTAAATAGAAAAATGTTTATATTATTCTAGGCTACAACATATGATGTGTACATATATGTACATATGATGTGTACTTTTTGTACAACATACTTGAATGATATATATATATATGTTTTTGAAGTAAGCATATAAATGGTGTATAAGCACACTTTTGGTGATTTGATGACTTAGTTTCCATTCTAGAGTTGTTAGGCCACTCAATGATGACCTAGAATTGTTCTTGAGTTGTTTCAAAGTGGTGAGGCTTGTTTGGTGTTGTAGAGATTGGATTAAAGTGTGATATTGAATTAATTTTGGTTAATTTGATTAATTGGAAAAATTAGGTTTTTGCCTAAACCAAAAATTGGGGCTTTTCATATATGTGTTGTATTTTGAAGTATATGAGATGTACAAATCATTTTGGTAGTGATTGGAAATCACCTAAGCTTGTATTTGACAAATTAGGACTAAAATGATTAAAATACAAACTATTGGGTGCTCTCGGTAATTTGAGAAAAATTGGGGAATTCTTATATGAGATGTATTTTGATGTATGAATCGTTTTGGTAGTGATTGGAAATCACCTAAACTTGTATTTGATAATTTAGGACTAAAATGATCAAAATACAAACTTTAGAGGATTCACGGCAATTCTGGATTTTTGGGTAAAAATCTGAATTTTTGAGTATTGAGTAATTAGAATAAATTAGTTTATTTTAATTACTCATGAAAAATAATTTAAATCGGAAAAATTTGATTTTTCGCGTTCCGCTGCGTTACCCGATTATACCGTTAAAAATCCCAGCATGTATTTTATATAATAAGTTTATATTCGACAAGACCAGATGAAATTAAAAAATTCTAATAATTTCTGTTAAATAAAGAACATCAATTTTATCATAATGATGGTCATATATTTGATGATCTTAATTCATTATATTTAGCAGACTCGTATATCATTTGAATTTATTCTTTAATTTACTTGATATGGTTTTGTATTAATTACATTTCGTAAACATTGTACTTTGGGAATGAGTTGACTGAATAGTTGAGAATGCTAACCCAATATAATGAAATCAGTTCAAAAGATTCCCCTGATTATTAATTCAAGACCTGAACGATTAGCGCTCAAATTTATAAAAGTTATGAATTAATTATTCACTTGAGAAATAATGGAAGTCAAGGACAAAGATATAATTGGAGAGGTTAACGGATTTTATACCTAGCTCCTTTACGAATCTTTTACGGAGGATCATAGCATTGACTATATCAATGGACTAATACTTTGAGTAATTAATTCTATAATTATGAGAGTGCAATTCTGAGTATTTAATAGAGTTACTCCAAAATTAATAATTTTGTTTAATCAATAAAAGAGTTTATAATTAATCAACGAAATTATTGGAGTTTAGAATTATAGGTCCATCGGTCCCCGTCTTCTATCACTGTTTGAACAATAATAATTTCGAAGAAAATTATTTGTGAATTTTTTAAAATAATTGTGAATTATTTTACACTCTAATTATTCGATATAACTCTTGATTAGAAATTAGGACAAAAGTTGTCATAATGTATATTTATCAATAGATAATGTATCTATTTATTAATTTATGAAAATTAATATTTAAATTAATTTTATTAATTAAATTTTAATTAAATGAGAAATATTTTCAAAAGTTGAAAATTTAAAAATCATTTTTTTGATAATTTGAAAATTAATATTTGATTAATTTGATGAAACAAATATTAATAAGATAAAATTTTATTCAAATTTATCTTAATTTCAAAAGTTGAAATTATGATAAAATAATTTAAAATATAAAATATTAAAACTATTTCATAAATTAAAAGATAAATATCAAATTATTTTATCTTTCAATGGATAAAGATAAAGTGAATTTTTTCTTTATATATATATAAAGAAAAGCAAAAATCCATCCAAATTTTAGAATTCGGTGGATGATAAAAAAGCAATCTTAGATAGAACAAAAGAAGTGGAAAAACGTGTGTTGGAGTGAGAGAATTTTTTTTTTTTTTTTTTTGGTTTTGGGAAAACCAAAAGAAAATAGGAATAAGAATTTGTCTCATGTGTTGAGTATACAAATCCTTAAAAATAAATTAGAGTATTCTTCACAATTATTTTCACGCCCACACATGCCGTTGGAGGTGAGTAGATAAGACGAGAAAGATCATGATTCAAAGAATCGTGATTCAAAGAGAACCAGATCTATATGCATATTTTCTTTTTAAGATTCAATTATTTTTATATTATTAATATACTAGAAAATAAGGATATGGTTTTTGAATGTTCATGGAGATAATTATTTTTTATGTTATGAACATGTTTCTGTTGCGCATGAACTCTGAAAATCAACAAATGACATCATGAATGGTCGTATTTATTCTAGTATATTAATAAGAATGATTTATTGTAAATCATCTTAATATGTATGTTAAAGAGTAGGCTATGTATTTTTTTATCATTATATTTGTATTATGTGTTGACGGATGTATGAATATTAATCGTTAATTATATGGTTGACTTTGGGTTAGGATTTTAATTTTTGTTTATATATTGAATATGTAAAACCAAAATTAAACTGGTATTTTTTCTGTAATTGTAAAATTATCTGTAATCGTTGGAGATCAAGATCAAGCCTAAGGACGACAGACGAAAGATGACATTTTTACAAAAAAAATATAATTATTTTTCCCTATGTATTACTGCACTGTACAACAGTGTAACACTGCTGCATGAGCAGTAGTCTCCTACTGCACACAGCAGCAGTGAGACCTTTGCACGAGCAGTAGTCTCACTGCTGTTGTGAGCAGTAGCGAGCCGTATAGTGGTATGAGAGTTCTTTAATGATATGAGAGTTGTTTTAGATATGAACAAACCATTTTTTATTGTGATAATAGTGGTGCAGTATCTAATTCCAAAGAACTAAGAAGCCACAAGAGATCAAAACATATTGAGAGGAAATATCATGTGATTAGGGACATAGTGCAACGTGAAGACGTGGCTGTTCTGAAGATTTCATCGGTAGAGAATCTAACCGATCCTTTATCAAGATGCTTCATGCAAAGAGTTTTGAGGGACATCTAGAAGGATTGGGGCTTAGAGACATGTCTCATTTGCTTTAGGGAAAGTGGGAGTTTGTTGGGATTTTTATGCCCGACAAGCAAATATATTCAAAATATTATTGATCGATAAAGTTGTGATTCAATTTTTGTAACACCCATCTCCCAAAGATGCTACTGGCAGGGAATAGGCCGACTTATACCCTTAAGCTTCTGACTTTCTGACTATGATCCTCACTACTAATCTCATCTCAATCACAAACTCATGCATATGGACCATTGCCCAACTTAACAACATGAAATGCAATTCGATACTCATAAGTATGTACTCAATAACAATACATGTTATGACTCTGTTATGGACTCTTCAACTTATTTTGCACACAATCTCTACTATACAATTGTCTGACACATGAATTTACCTGACTCTGACTGAACTGTATCTCTAACTTGACCTGGTGGACTCAAACACTCTAGTGACTGCCATCAGTATCCATCCTCTCGAGCTTGTCTTTCGGGTAAACTTGTAAAACAGAAACACTAGGAGTGGGGGGGTTAAATCGTTTTAATGACCTAGTGAGTGGACAGTTAAAAATATGACTTACATGTTAACGATTGTTGGGACGTTACGTATCATCGTCCCCCAAGCCACTGAACTAGAGTCATGTGTGAAAAGCCATGCCATTGGGGCATTTCGTATCGCCATCTCCAAATGCATGCCACCACCTTGTCCCTGAATCTAGGGTCTAGGGACATCACGTATCGCCGTCCCCCTAGCCCTGAAATCTAGTGGTCTTGAGGCGTTAGTATCGCAGTCCCTCAAGCCACTGAAACTAAGATCTAGGGGCGTTACGTATCGCCATCCCCCTAGTCCTGAACTACGTGTGCACACGTCATCTGTGTCCATCAATTCCATATTCGTCAATTCCGATAAATTAGGTTCCTTCCGCAGCGTTTTCGAAAATATTTCGGAAGATTTTTTGGAAACCCGTAATTTGCATATTTGTGCTACTGGATTGACATGGAACAATGTATAATGATGTAATATGAGTATTAGATGTGTTCTAGGTAAAACGGGAAGGATCCGAAAAGTTCCAGATTCGTTCGTAACATTTTCGGACTTTTCGGAAGGTTTTATGGATTTTAGCCGGAAATGAAATCTAATGCTACAAATATGTTTTTTTTGGATTTATTATGATAAATGAAATTGAAATCACTGAAAAACATATTTAATTTAGATTTTCTCGAAAAGTTGGGGAGTTTATGCTCTCAGTAAGTTTTCTATGATTAATGACCTTAACTGTTCGTATTTTATGTTACAGATGGGGAAAGAGAAAGGATAGCATGGACCCCAGGTAAGTACCTCATTGTGAACTTGCCTACTTGCCTTAGATAGACAAGGTACACTAGCTTATTGTGTGTTTATATATGTATATAGATATGTGTATAGATTGCAGACTTGTAGAAATATGTAACAGTAGTTGTGGAGTCTTAGAAAGTTTGAAATGAGAGTAATTAGTGGTACAGTTAATGAGATTCTTAAAGAGCACGTATAGAAACATATTGTCTAAAAGTATGCATAGTGTCAGGTTTCTAGATAGCGAGCTATAAAAGGAACATATACGAAATCGACACTTGACTTCCAGTTATAGATGTACCAGCATCAGTGTGTGTCTTGGACAACCCCGAGGTCACAAAGATGCGTATCCTGGTATTGAGGATTAGAAATAGATACAACTGATGTTTCTGTAGTTAGATCTTTAAGGGGTTTAGTTAGTAACTCATGCAGTCAAACTCCATACCGAAATTATGTTTTCTAGTTATGCGTCTGATGATTGTTTGGTGATAACATTACGTTTAATTGATTTTGTTTGATATGTTGTTATGTTTAAGTTTTAATAAGCTAGATTCAGCATGATAGTCTAGTATAAGTTATCGTTTCATTTTCAAAGTTAAGCATATCTCCAAGTATAATATGTTTTCAGTACTCGAGATGTAAAATTTTTGTAAAAGAGTTTTAATGAAGTTTTCCAGACTTCAACTTAGTTATTGGGCCGGAACAGCTTTGATCTGAGTGTGGATCCAGTTATATGAAATGTGTTGATATGTTTGATGACATGTGCGAGCATTTTTCATACGGTTGTGTTTGTTGAAATGGGGCACGAGCCCACTTTGTATGTATTGGATAAGTGAGATGTCACAAGCTCGTAATTGACTGTGGTTGACTATGCTGGTGTGTATATGGATAATGGCATTGCATCGCATGACTTACATGTTCATATGGTTGCTATGATGATGCATATGTATTTTACATACCCAGAGAAAGACACAGTGATATGGATAGATACAGATTTGGGACTAGGGAACGGCAACACATAATGCCCCTAGACTCTAGTTCAGATCCAGATTCGGGACTAGGGGACGAAGATATGTTACGCCCCTAGATCTCAGCCTTAGTGTCATGGGGAATGACGATACGTAATGTCTCATGGCAGTAGTTAGGTGTTTAGGGGGACGGCGATACGTAATGCCCCTAAACATCAGATTTTACAGAGGATTCAGATACATATACAGAACCAGGGGGATGACGATATGTAACGCCCCTGGATCCTAGTTACAATGACATGGATAGATATAGATTCAAGGTTAGGGGATGACGATACGTAATGCCCCTAGACTCCAGTTTAGATCTAGATTCGGCACTAGGGGACGGTGATACGTAACGCCACTAGATCTCAGCCTCAGTGTCATAGGGGATGGTGATACGTAATGCCCCATGGCACTAGTTAGGTGTTTAGGGGGATAGTGATACGTAACGCTCCTAAACATCAATTTTTACAGATGATTTCAGACAGGTTCTTAAAGGGACGGCAATACGTAACGCCCCTAATCACCAAGTTATTACTATGCCTTTTAAAGTTTCCAGATAAAACATTTTTCAGAAGGTTTTATGTGATTTCTAACTATAGAGATTCAAAAGTTTACACAAGAGTTTTACAGTTTTATAGAGTATGTGAGATTTGATTTCACTAGTTATGAAATCTGTTGATATATGATTAATTTTATCAGTTGTATGGAGATTTTTATGATAATCTTTTGCATAACTGTTTACTTTTATAGAATTGATTTCCAACTGATTACCAAATTGGAATTTCATGTATAGGATTTTGATATTACTTGATCATGTATACCATCACAGATTTGGAATTCAGTTATACTCCCAGCTGGCTTTGATGTTTTCCAACATATGGGATTTCTTGTATTACAAATCCATACAGTTTTCAGAGTTTGTATCAAAATTTTATGAATTTTAGACATAGAAATTATAGCTTTTGCATGCCCCATGGGGCCAGGTGCAGTTGTTACTTTATCCTTATGTGACTCTATAATTTGGGCCCTACACAGCTGGTTCCCATATCTGGTGGAGATATTTTCTTTGATATGGAAGTTCAATTATATCTAGTTCTGATTCGATAAGTAAGATGGTAGTATGCTATAAGTATGTACTATGTATAAATTGTATGTTAAGATGCATGATCGATTTGTGATATTAATGCAAAGGTCGAGTGCTAGGTGTTTATCACATTTAGAATACAGCTTGTGAGGATTCCAATGGATGGAATTAAGCACAAGTATCTTATGTTGCATAAAGGTCCGAGGTTTCAGCTCAATGTTTCAGTAAAAATTTTACAACTCATAGTTAGCAAATGCTTACGTTTTAGCTCACTTAATCCATATGAAGTAACAAGATATAGTTTAAATTGACTAAACCACCGCGGGTTTGGGATGGCCTTAGCCACGGGTATGGGTGGATTGATAGGTAATAAGTTAATAAGATGCCAGAATTCTGTATATACGTAGTATAGTGTGGAACTGAGAAGATAAGCTTACTACAATGTTCCATTCAGTACAGTGAGTAAATTATCATGGTATAATATTCGTAAACGGCCATTAAATAGAGATGAGATTTATAAGTTTTTGTATATTTACATATATCTGAATTCTATTTATGTTTTTACAGTTACTTGATATATTTACATAAGACATGAGCTACTTACTAAGCTTTATGGTTCACACCCCAACAGTTTGCTAGTTTTGCAGGTTCACATTGGACTTAAAGAGCTAGAGGATTACTAGAGGCGTCCTGAAGACAGCAGATCACCCCGGTTTAGTCAAGTTGATCTTGAGTCGTATTATTCTGGGATGTGTTACTGGCTCCCACAACCTTAGTTTTATTTATCTATATCATATGTATAATTTTAATTGTGCTGAGAACATAGTTGTTTGTAGTTATCTGTCAAATGTCAGGCCGTAGGCCTATTTGCATATGAGTTGAGATTTGTCAGGCCGGAGGCCTATTTGTAAATGAATGAGATTGGTTGCTTTTGAATTTAATTACAGGTCACCTCGAGGTTCTGGACTTTGATCCAGGTTTCATGATTTTTAGTAGAGGTCATGCCAAAATATTTGTAGCATCAGAGGCTTATGGAGATAGGTTTTCCTGTCTCTTGCTGGTAGTATCCTGGTATCAGGCAAGATGTTACAACCGATAGGTGATTAGCTGGTAATTTCGAGGTAATTATGGATATAGAAATGGTTTTGACAGTGACATGAGTATGATTAAGATGAATAAACCGTTTTTTTAGGACAAGAGTGATCCAGAGGCATATCTTAGTGGGAGAAAAAGAAGGACATAATGTTTGACTGCTATGAATACTCGGAGAGGAAAAATGTGAAGTTGGTGGTACTTGAATTTTCTAATTATACGATAGTGTGGTGGGATCAGTTATTGACTAGTAGGAGGATGACTGATTAGATGTTTATTTCTACTTGGGGAGAGTTGAGGGCACTCATGCGGAAAAGGTTTGTGCCTAGTCATTATTATCGAGATCTCCATTATAGGCTTCAAAGTATTACTCATGGATCAAGGAGTGTAGAGGATTACTATAAGGAGATGTAGATAGCCATGATTCGGGCCAATGTTGAGGATGATCTATGATGGCTAGGTTTTTGAATGGGCTGAATAGAGAGATAGCTAACGTAATGGAACTCCATCATTAAGTGGAACTTGAGAAGATGGTACACATGGCTGTGAAGGTGGAGAGATAGTTGAAACATAAGGGGACTGTGTGATTTCCTAGTTCTTCATGGACGTCTAGGTGAAAAAGTGGGATAAGAAGGAAGGGGCAGCGTCTAAGGATAAAGAAAGGGAAGACGTTAGTGGAAAAAGTACTGAGGCAGAGAGTTCTAGTGTGACAAGGAGTATATAGATGAAGTGCTTCAAGTGCACATGCGTAGGTCATATTGCATCCCACTGTCAAAATATGTGAGTGGTGGTTATGAGAGATAAGGGGATTTTTAAGTCTGAGAGCGAGGGTGATGATGATATGCTTGGATTGATTTATGCAAATGATGAGAGCGTAGCTTACCCAGTACTTAGTTTGGATATGCTTGTAACTTGGAAAGCATTGAGTACTCAGTCTAGGGTGGAGGACGTAAAGGTACAGAGGGAGAATATTTTACATACTAGATTTAGAGTGCAAGGTAAGGTAATACAACTTGTTGATAGATTAGGGTCAATGCTACTGTCTCGTAATCTCTCAATCTCCGTTTTCGTGAAAGAATGTCTTTCATGAATTTTACATAGCTGGGCATTTTTTCCAAGGCTTCTGCAAATGGAATGTTGATGTGCAGCTTTTTAAACACCCCGGGAAACGAGAAAACTGCTTGTCCATTTTTTTTTCTGAAGACGCTGAGGAAAATGTGGAGGTGGAATGATCTGTTCTTTTTCCTTTTCTTCTTTTTCCTCCATCTTTTGCTTTGTTTCTTTTGGAATATCTTCAATTGTTGCCTTGATTCCAACATCTTTGTTGATTTCAGTACCGCTTTTTAACATGATGGCATGACATTGTTCATTTCCCATGTTCCTTGGATTTGGCTCTGTGTTGCTAGGAATGGTACCTGACGGTCTGTAACTCTGAGCATTGGCCAGTTGTCCCATTTGATTCTTCAATGCTTTGATGGAAGCAGATTGACTCTAAATATAGCATCGTACTTTTTTAACTAAGCCAGCACTTCTGCTATTCCTGGTTCATTTGCCTGCTCATGGCCTTTGTTCTGTTGCTGGAATCCAGGTGGTGGATAGTTTTGTTGTTGGAATCCAGGTGGTGGATTGTTCTTTTGCCCTGAATTGTTGCTCCATGAAAAATTGGGATGATTCCTCCACCCTGGGTTGTAGGTGTTGGAATATTGATTGTTCCCCTGTCTGTTGAAATTGTTGACATAATTCACCGTCTCTTCAAGTTGGTTTGGTTCTGGTGCTCCTCCATATGGTGAACTTGTGGATCCAGTGGTAAGAGTCTCCATAAATTTGCATATCTGATCCAGCTTGGCGTTGACTGCTGTATTGGCTCCATTTTCATAAATTCCTGCAATTCTTTGGATCATGCTCCTTTCTGTTGGCCACAAGGAATTGTTGTTGGCCATTTCTTCGATTAGGTCACAGGCTTGATCTTCTCCTTTTGCCATTAAAGCTCTTTTAGCAGCAGCATCGATTGTGGTTCTCATCAGTCCAGAAAGTCCATTATAGAAAGTTTGGACTTGAAGCCATTTTGGAATCTCATGGTGAGGACATTTCCGGAGCAAATATTTGTACATTTCTCAAGCTTCGTAGAGAGTTTCCGAGTCTTGTTGTACAAATGATGTAATGTCATTCCTCAGCTTTCCAGTTCTGGCTGGTGGAAAGTACTTTGCAAGAAATTTGGTGGCTAAAGTGTTCCAAGTTGTGATGGAACCTGCTGGTAGTGAATGTCGCCAAGCTTTAGCTTTGTCCTTCAAGGAGTATGGAAAAACTCGCAGTCTCATTGCTTCTTCAGCTTCTCGGTTGTAATTGAAAGTGCCGCAAACTTCCAGGAAGTTGCTAATGTGGGTATTAGGATCTTCAGTTGCTTTTCCCTCAAACTGCAATGACTGCTGAATCATCTGAATGTATGATTTGATGTCACACGCATTTGCTGGTAAAGGAGGAAGTACAATACAGGAAATGAAGTTGTCGACCACCGGAATGGTTCTGTCTCGAATGGGTATTGGTGGTGCAACGTTCAAAGGCCCAGGTTCCATGTTAATGATTGCTTATTGGCCTTCTCGCCTTTCCCTTCTCAACTGTCTGATGGTTCTTTCAATCTCCGGGTCAAGCGGTCAGAGTTCAAAGCTTCTGGTTCGTCTCATGTAGTTTCTGAGAACCCGAAACACAAGAAAACATAAATAAAAAATAAAAAGAAATTAGATACAAGTAACGTATCTAACCCCAAAATTAATAGTGAAAGATAAATAAGTCCCCGGCAACGGCGCCAAAAACTTGACTAGTGCGTAATCACACGCGTATAATGCAAGCGCACGTATCGTTCAAGTAGTATAAAAAATATTGATCCCACGAGGACTTAATACTTAATCTATTAATTTTACGAGGTCAACTGATTACTAGTATCTAACAGGTTGATTGCTTGATTTTAAATGGTGATGATTTTGAATTTAAAAACAAGTAAATAAAATTGCACGAAAGTAGGTTTAAGAAAATTCAATATTAGGAAACTATCTAGGGTTGTGAATCTTTCTAATATCTTTTAAAAGATGAAGTGGTTATTTCATGTTTGTGTAATAAATCGGTTTACTAACCTGGAACACGAAATTATGTGAAAGCCTATGTCGATGGTCAGAAGCAAATACCCAGTATAACTCAATTGAACCATATGTCTATGTCAACCAAATTATCTAGATTCATTAAGATTAAGTTCCAATTATGGCTACCCTCGTCCGACGGGTATATGTCTATCCTGTAAGGAAATCTATTAAAGGGTTATATATCCTCAAGGAAGATCGTGGGCTTTAAGTCTAAGGCTGAAACCTAAAATTCTTTTGTCAAGTTTATTTTAGATTTACCAGATCAATCTTATTAATGGCCAGTTAACAAGACGCATTAAGCTTAAGACTTAATAAGTAAACCTTTAAATTACCCAAACTATAAAATTACCTCTTATAAACCAGTGATATTAGAATTCATCACAACCCCAGATAACTAATTTAGTTACGACACATAATTAGGGCTAGTAAAAACTTAAAAGTAAAAGACATAAAGTAAAAATGCTGAAAAGTAATTGCGGTAAAGTAAAAGCTGAAAAAGTAAATTACAATAAAATAAAATATTAAGGTAAAAGGATCAACTTTTACTATTTACTATTTAGATATCTCCCTTAATATAATATATTAACTTGTGATTATTTTACCAACCAGCCATATAGGCGGTAACCTGATTAAGTCAAATTAAGTCCAACCAGCCATAAAGGCGTAACCAAAATAAACCTGCCATATAGGCGGTAAGAAAATTTAATTACCAACCGACCAATCTGGCGGTATCCTTGCTTAGTCAGGTTTAAACCAATTTAAAATGAATTACCAACCTACAAATATAGCGGTATCCTCATTAAGTCAAATTTTAAATAGTGAATATATTATATTTAAGAGAGATTAATCTAAATATCAATAGTAAAAGAATTACCTATCACCCTAGCAGGGGGAAGTTACCTCCTCATGGTTGAATAGTAAAAACTGTAAAAGTAAAGAAAGTAAATTACTATTATTACAGAACGTAATTAAAATTAATTACAAAACTGAAATTTAAAATAAACTAGATAGAAAACTCCATATTTACATCAGAGAATTCAGAGAGGAAGGTACATCTAAAAATGAAACCTCCAGCTGAATTTATAGGCCTCAGTAGGCTTCGGGCGTCGCGACGCGCAAGGCTTTGCGCGTCGCGACTCGACACGTGTCGGCTTCTGGTTCGTCGGCTCTAGATTCTTATCTGCCACGTGGCAATTGTGGATAAGGTGACACGTGGCAATGCGGCTGGCAACTCAATGATTATGCTGACGTGGCGCTGATGTGGCAATAGTGATTGTCGGCACCATAGAATGATGACACGTGGCACGCTGTGATTGGCTGATGATGACGTGGATGTGACGTGGCACATTGACTCGGTCAACTAGTGATGTGGACGATGATGTGGCTGACACGTGGAGTGACACATGGCGTCACGTGGCGATGGCGGTTGTCGGCACCGTAGGATGATGACACGTGGTACGGCGCACGTTAGCAGATCGGTTGTGATGATGACACGTGGCACAGCGCAAGTTAGCAAAGTCAAACTTCTCAGATTCTGACATGTGGACCCGGTGTACGTTAGCATGGATCGGTGCACATTAGGCGTCGCAATGCCAAAGGCTTGCGCGTCGCGATACGCAAAATTACAAAAATATCCTTTTGTCCGTTTTTCACTATTTTGTGCTCAAATCACCTCCAGAGGGTCCTAAAACTTTATTTATCTACAAAATAACACAAAACACATCAAAATATTAAGTTAAATGAGTGGGAAATAGTGATATAATTACCACTCATCACTCTCCAAGGTCAAAATGATAATTTTGATTTTTTACAAATTTAATCAATATTAAAAATGCCAAAATCAAGTTGTCAACCATTTTAATTAATATATGCACAAATGTACCAATTACATTTTTCCATATTAAAGTTAAAAGATATTTATATTTAATTAATCTAATTATTTAACAATTAAATAATTAGATAATTACAAATATAAATATCCAAATATATGTATAATATTTACATTAAATATTCCATAAAACATATATTTGAGACAAGTGTCAAATACTTTATTTGATAATTAATTAATGTGGATTTTATAAAATCAAGTATTTAAATCAAATACACATTAATTAGGAAAAAGCCGAAAAAACCCTTAAAGCGTGTATTTATCGTTTAACCATTAAACGATCTATAAATAATCAATATTATTTATAAAAGTAGCCCTAGTGCTCTACGAGTATGTTTCATTAGTGAGACTCTCTAGATTTAGGCATATCCGTCATAAAATCTAATTTCGTGTCCATAATCTACCCACCCGTAAATTATGACGACCACAGATAAACTTGCTGAATCATACAGGTCGAGGTCATCGCATGTGTATAATCCCTCCGTCACAGGTATTCGGATTATCCTAGAGATATAAATAAGACATCAAATCTCTATAGGTATAATCTCGTCGATGATTCTATTAGCACTCTTTTAATAACACTCATAACTAACTTCTACAGTGTACCACGGGCCCATGGATTTAACAGATTGCTAATTGCACATTGAATACATATGCTCTGTACACAGAACTGACGGATCCTATCTTGATACGCACAAGATATCATAAGGATTTGTCCACACCCAACGAACATGCGAAGGTCTGATCTAAATAGATCGGTGATGTGACTGTCATCAAAGTATGGAGGATACCTCATACATCTACAATGGTATCTCTAGTCGAAAGACCACTATGCTCACTTGACCCGAGAAGATTCCTATTGACGTTGGTGTACCATCTATTAGGAAATCTTCAGTGAGTCGTTCAGTGTTTATCCACTATAAACACTTATACGTCTATACGAGTCTCCCCATAATCATGGTTCATTGGGATAAACCATCGGACCAAGTGTCGATATACGAGGTGTACTGGTCTCAGCGGATTTTATTAACCGATCTGTGTTAGTAAATCTTGACCAGAAACTTTATTTGATAATATACTTCTAGTAGTGATACTTCCCAATATCAATTCCAAACTACTTTGAAACTGCGCACTACATTATATATTATCAGGTTTTTGTCTAATATATACATATCACTAAATCATATTTAGTTTCAATCTAATCGTAATTAGATCGAATATGTATATAAAAGCAATAAGTATTACCATAAATAAGTAATATTATGGAAAAAATAAATTGTTCGTATTCATGAATCAGAGATGAATACGATCCGGATTGGCACTGTGAGCACCAACCCTAACAATTTCTCCCACTTGCTCTAGAGCCAATCCACGGTATCATATACACATATAAATATGTATCACATACGCATGGTCCTCAAGAGCTGACCTTTCACTCAAGACGTAGGCAACAACAAGTAAGTCCGCTATAACATATTGAGTTTGTCTAACAAACCCAAAACGTTTCCTTTAACTTGCATCATTCATAATTTGTATACCTAAGTTATACATCAATATGACTCAAATGTAATATCAATATTGTGCTATAACTACAGAATTATTCAAGTATTTAAGGATCAGGTCTAAAATACTATGCAGACAACCGCAAGCACAACACTAATATCAAAACTTCTAATTTATAATGTCACTTTGTAACTTCATAAGTCAATAATTCATAAGTTACAATTAATTCTACTTACACAGTAGAATCATAATGATGTAGAATTTCTAATATCTTTTCCCACTATATCTTTTCTGACTTTTTATGATGTAGACTTTCTAACATCATAATTAGTCTCAAAACTAATAAAACCCTCATGGTTACAGACTATATTCTCCATGAATAAGAAACTCGTTATTAATATCTCAAAGATAACAAAGAACATGTTTCAGACACATCATATGATCTATAGCGTATCAAAATAATTCGTAATAATTACGATTAAATTGATGTCTTTTAGTCATACATAATATAGTATTCATTACTCCATCATCTTATGATGCATAAGATTGTTTAGACATTCTAATCAATTTCTCTTTCGAGTAAGGAATCGTCATTTACGAAAGATGAAACAATATACAAGAGACACGCTAACTGTCAAACAGTTATACTAACTGTCAAACAATTACATTAACTGTCATACATATAGTCTTGTTGTGTCTTATATTAGATCATATCTAATGCACGACTAATGAGAGCATCTCACAAGTCTCTTAGTTTTATATCAAATATAAAAAAGACTACTCTCACTGCTTTCACGGAGAAAAGAAGACTTAGGTAAATCTTTTACCTTATAAACATCTCATTAATACATTAATAATGATAATTTCATTAGGATAAATAACACTAGAAAGAAATTTGTACGCTCCCACTAACCATACTAACATATATGTATTTTCTATATTTTGATAAAATCAGAAAATCTGATTGTTATCAAAATTAGAAACACATATTTTCGGAAAGCTTATCTGAGTTTACAATAAGCTCTATAAGCTAGTATATCAAACTATGATCTTAGTATAATAGAAACTCCAGGGCCATTCTATAATAGACTCTTCAAACAAAGAAATCACAATGGATCTCTTATTTGAAGAAACCATTCAGGAACACCACTTTGCATTCTTTAGCTAAAATATATAATTTAATATCAGCATTAACCAACAGATCTTTAATTGTTCAATTAGTGCGACTAGAGACAAGTTTCCTTAGAATCTACAATAGATTGCTGAGTATAACTTTTCTCACTGTCATACTATAAAGGTCAAACCTTTAATAAGCTCACTTTGAACTTGATCGTAGTAAGCTATGAACAATCTTAGATCTATGGTCTAATTTAACTTTCGAAATCGATATCAAATATCACTCCCACTATAAGTTATAGGATAATTTTCTTCAATAAGAAAACAACAGAACCATTAAGTATCAATTACTTTGTAAATGATTCTGACATCCTATTGTATTTATACGGAAGATGACTTAGGGTCTTTTCATCTTATTAATTACGTAGTTCCATTTATAGTTTATCACTTTCATAATTAACTTCAATAAGTCAAGTTTTTTCTACAATCGTTAACATCTAATGTTACACTCCGAGTAATAAAATAATTTTATTACTCAGGATCATAGAAAATATATCATATCAAATAGAATACAATATTCTATTAAATAGAATAAATGATAAACTTTTACTTGTACCTCTGAGGCGCAAGTACTTTTCAATTATATAACTATTATACAAAAGAAAGATTCAAATCTAAAACTTTTCAAGATTTGAATTTTCTACTTATACATATCATATACGTAACTGTAGAAACTAATGGAACCTTAATTAAAATGACGAATTAGAGTTACTGGAGCATATCCCCAAGAGTATTGAAACTAATTCGGTAACACTCAATATCAAACGAATCAAATCATATAAGATTCGATTTCTCTCACTGAACAATTTCATCATGATGAAATCGTAGATGAATAATATTGAGTAAGAATCATATTCATTTAATAACCTTAGAACTAATTGCCATAAATTCATGTGTTTGATCATATCAAACATCTTTTAACAAATCAAAAAACTCACGATGAATTTTAATGATATAGATTTCAAAACCTCAAATCGAATATCTTTGAACCAGTCAAAATATTTTATTCGCGTTTCATCAGAAACATATTAAAAGTTCTCGAACCATTCAAGACGTTCAATATGTGTTCTTTTAGAAATACGTAACTAAGTCATGAAAATTCATTAACTAAGTTACGAAGTAAAGAAAACTATCCAAGGCAATTTCTAATTCATGAAACTACGTACATCTAATATATTAGTTTAATAAATCTGTGGTCCAATGACGATCATTGGTTAAATGAGATTTAATCACTTCCTGAATACAATATTCATTAAATGGATAAGGATATGTGGTGTAATCTCATATCAGGCCATCATTTATCATACAGAATAAGCATCTAATGGTTATGTGATAAAATCTCATAAAGCATTGTTCTAAGTTATTTAGTTAACCGAATATTTTTCTTAATGTTTATATCTACATCAATGACACTACTAGTCGTTTTAAAATATGTAATAATTGTTTATAAAGAACAAGTAACTATCTAATAGTCACAAGTTATGATATCAAATATCAAAACAATCTTTAAACAATATTTTAAATAGCTAGACGGGAGATATGGTATCCAATACCTACAGTTGTCGTATTGTGAAAATCAATATTTCATATACAAAACTATATGCATCTTCTTTCTTTAGCTTTATGATTTGCCTTCAACTATTCACAAAAATTGTAAATAGTTGATTAGAAAATTGTGTCAGACACATAACCTTTAAAGGTCATTAAAGCCAAGAAAAGTCATTATCAGATAAACAAATACCTAATGGGGTTTTCTTAATGTCAGTCAAGAATCTCAAGACATGAACTAATTCACATCAATTCTTACTGCAAAAGAACCTATTCTCTCTATACTATTATATCCTAAAACGGATATCTATTTAGATTATTTATCGTGACTTAGAAACTAAGTCACTAACCATCTTGATTTTTCAAGAAAATCGGAACAACAGTTCCTGATGGTTTTGACTAATCTAACAATATCCAAGCCTATTCTAAATCTAGAACTTATTCTAGAAATCTGCAACCATAAGGAAAGTCAGAAAACATATACAGATAATATGCATGCTGTGGATTAGAAGTTTTAATTCTATCAACACAATAGAACAAAGAAAACATAAGCAGCAATTTTCATAATATTACACATGTTTTAGTTATGAAATTTTAAACCAAGCAGTGCCTCCCACTATTGTACGTAATACCGTAATCCCCAACGGAAAATGAGAATTCAATGATTCAATTGAATTACATAGTGAGAGGTGGACCCCATGAATATATTTCGACTCACAGCTTTGGCACGTTCTCGCCTACGTATATTCATTAGGTAGACAACTCATTGTCAATCACTCACTAGTGACTCCTAGGTTTCGGTCCTGGTCGTTTCTCGTTGAAGGAGGCGTATCAAGGTTAAACTTGTCAATGATAAATTCAAGATATTTGCGTAGTCCTGACAGCTTTGGCACGTTCATGATTTCTGATTTCGCTTGAATTTATCTAGTATCACATATACATCCGGTATGGATAAATTTCTATCAACTACACCCTCACTGCTTTGGCACTTTCTCGGATTCAGCCATAGAATATATATCCAAAAATCGTATTGACAAGACGGACCAAGAAATGTGCATCCAATACATATTACTTTAAAACCTTATTAAATATGGATTTTCCGCAAAGATGTAACGCATTTAATTTAATCAAATTAAATAAATAAAAGCATGCATAAAGTAAAGAAAAAATTAAACATTGAATTTTAGGCATATTCATATCATATGTTGAGTTTCAGACCTGCTCTGATACCATTTTTGTTGGGATTTTGGGCAAAATTTTCGGGTTACGCAGCGGAATGCGGGAAAATTAAATTTTCTCATTTCTTTAATTTTTCTTGGGTAATTAAAATAAACTTATTTATTTTAATCACTCAATACTCAAAAACATAAATTTTTAACCCAAAAATCATAATTTCAGTAAATTACCATACAACTCCAAAACTTTCCATTTTAATTATTTTAGTCCTAAGTTATTCAAAACAGGCTTAGGTGATTTCCAATCACAACCAAAATGATTTGTACATCAAATATACATTAAGAACATAAATCTGAAAAATTTTCCAGATTTTTCAGTAATTACGGAAATGCCCCAAAACTTTATATTTTGATCATTTTAGTCCTAATTTATCAAATACATAATTAGGTGATTCCAAATCACTACCAAAATAATTTATACATGCTAATACATGAAAATACAAATTACAATTCAAGAAAACAATTTTCTCTAAATTTCCGAGAGGTCCCTCAAGTTTCCAAGAATTGTACTTTAGTCCAAATTGGTTCAAAACCATTCAAGATCAAGTCCAATCAACACCAAAATTAATATGCATCATATATATAGCATTAATTAATACATATATGAAAAGCCCCAAATTTGGAGAGGGTTATGAACCCTAATTTCTCAAAATTGTCCAAATAGCCAATTAACACCAAATTAATAAAATTTAACACTTTAATTCAATCCTTACTACACCAAACAAGTCTCACCACCATGAAACAACTCAAGAACAATTCCAGGTCATTTATGAGTGGCTAAGTAACTCTAGAATGGCTACCAAGTTATCAAATAACCAAAAATAAGCTTAATAACACTTAATAAGCTTTCTTTACTAAATACACATACTAACACTTTTCATTCATGCTTCAAACAAACTTATTACAAATCCAAGAGAACAGAGAAAACATAAAAACATCATATGTTGAAGTCTAAAGGCATAGAAACAATTTCCATGTAAAGAAAAATATGAAATTACCTTAATTTTCAAGATTTTCTTCACAAATTTCCTTTAGCTCTTAGGTTTTCTCTCAAATCCCTTTTTTTTGTAATCTATATTTGAAGCTAAAAGTTGAAGCAAAATGAAAAAATCCAAGCTTAAAAAGCTAGGGCATGACCAACTCTCCAAGGTCAAAATGATAATTTTGATTTTTACAAATTTAATCAATATTAAAAATGCCAAAATCAAGTTGTCAACTATTTTAATTAATATACGCACAAATGTACCAATTACATTTTTCCATATTAAAGTTAAAAGATATTTATATTTAATTAATCTAATTATTTAACAATTAAATAATTAGATAATTATAAATATAAATATCCAAATATATGTATAATATTTACATTAAATATTCCATAAAACATATATTTGAGACAAGTGTCAAATACTTTATTTGATAATTAATTATTGTGGATTTAATAAAATCAAGTATTTAAATCAAATACACATTAATTACGAAAAAGCCGGAAAAACCCTTAAAGCGTGTATTTATCGTTTAACCGTTAAACGATCTATAAATAATCAATATTATTTATAAAAGTAGCTCTAGTGCTCTACGAGTATGTATCATTAGTGAGACTCTCTAGATTCAGGCATATCCGTCACAAAATCCAATTTCGTGTCCATAATCTACCCACCCGTAAATTATGACGACCACAGATAAACTCACTGAATCATACAGGTTGAGGTCATCGCATGCGTATAATCTCTCTGTCACAGGTATTCGGATTATCCCAAAGATATAGATAAAACGTCAAATCTCTATAGGTATAATCCCGTCGACGATTCTATTAACAATCTCTTAATAACACTCAGAACTAACTTCTACATTGTACCACGGGCCCATGGATTTAACAGATTGCTAATTACACATTGAATACCTATGCTCTGTACATAGAACTGACGGATCCTATCTTGATACGCACAGGATATCATGAGGATCAGTCCACACCCAACGAACAGGCGGAGGTCTGATCTAAAAAGATCGGTGACGTGACTGCCATCAAAGTGTGGAGGATACCTTATACATCCACAGTAGTATCTCAAGTCGAAGGACCACTATGCTCACTTGACCTGAGAAGATTCCTATAGACGTTGGTGTACCATCTATTAGGAAATCTTCAGTGAGTTATTCAGTGTTTATCCACTATAAACACCTACACGTCTATACAAGTCTCCTCAGGCTCATGGTTCATTGGGATAAATCATCGGACCAAGTCTCAATATACGACGTGTACTGGTCTCAGCAGATTTTATTAACCGACCCGTATTAGTAAATCTTGACCAGGAACTTTATTTGATAATATATTTCTAGTAGTGACACTTCTCAATGTCAATTACAAACTACTTTGTAACTGCACTATATTATATATTATCGGGTCTTTGTCTAATATATACATATCACTAAATCCTATTTAGTTTCAATCTAATCGTAATTAGATCGAATATGTATATAAAAGCAATAAGTATTACCATAAATAAGTAATATTATGGAAAAAATGAATTGTTCGTATTTATAAATCGGAAATGAATACGATCCGGATTGGCACTCTGAGCATCATCCCTAACATATTACCCTTGTACACGTCGATTATTGGCACCACATCCACGACCTCATGAGTGAAAGGAGATTCCATCTCCAAATCTTGGTCTTCACAAGAACCCGCTTGTGCACCCATCTCCAACTTTTTATTTCCTGATTAAATCAATCCCTAATATGGTCCTCAGGGTTTTTTCACTCTTGCTGGAGATTTCCTCATAATCTTCTCCCCGACCATGACGTCTCTTTTCTCATAAAGCTCTTTGTTCTTACTCCTTATAACACCCCGAATCAGGCTCCCTAAAATAGAGGTAGCTATTAGATGACTCGAGCGTTCGCCTGTCATCATGCCTTTTTAGAGGTCCATCTTATGATGTCGCGCTGTCTATAACCACCAATCTCACCCAAATGGGTTTTCTTCTCCTGGCCTTAAGCTCATTTTCTTCACCAACCACTCTTTTCCACTAACATTCTCTTGCCTTCTACAATTGGAATCCACAAGAGCTTGCTCACCCGACCTCTTCTCCAATATTTCAATTCCATCTATCATGGTCTCCATAAAGATTTTGGTGACCTTTCTCTCTTGCTGGTTTTCTCCCATTCTTGGCGCAAGCCCTCTTCCAACTTCTACATCCAATCTTCTGTCAATACTTCCTCAGATCTATGGTTTTCATCTCATGTCATCATCTTATTATGTTTTTGTTTTTTTACCATGTCTCTATAGATGACGCCAACTGTTGATGATTGTTTCCAATGGCAAGATTTGGAATTACCCCTCTAACGAAATTCTCTCAACTAGTGAATTTTTTTGGCTGTGGGAATCGCACATCTCTTGCCATCATCTTATTGTGTTTGTTGTTTTTTTTACCGTGTCCTTATAGATGACGCCAACTGTTGAGGGTTGTTTCCAATGGCAAGTTTGGAATTACCCTCGAACAAAAGTCCCCCAACTAGTGAATTTGTTTTGTTGTGGTAATCGCACAAACTTGTAAGAGATAAAGAAATCATACATAAGCAAGGTTTAACGTGGTTCAGCGAAGACTGGCTCCAACCTACATCCACATAAGAAAATAAGATATGATTTTATTGACCTCGGGTTAAATATCGACCTGAGCGTCTAACAGGGGAATTACAGTGTTACAATCTTTAAACTCCTCAAGTAAGGATAACTAGATCTACTTTTCACTATGTGGTCGGGTACATGACACACTTTCTCTCTTTATCACTAGCTTCTTTTTGTACACTTGCTCTCAACTTACAATAGTCTGAATACAACCCCCAAAAGAATTAGAAAAAGAATCCATTCTAAAAATGAATTCAACCTCATTATATAGGTTCTCAAAACTCATTTACAACTGACTCTGATATCATCTTACATCACTGAATCACCATTACCCCTTTAGTCACTGTACTTCCTCCGCTCTCTCTGCCACTGCACTGGTTTATGGCGGCTGATAGGACTCACAACTTCATGTAAATCATTGCTTTACTATTTTCATCATTATCCTTCTAGATGCACTGCTTTTCAGGTAAGGCATACGTCATGCTACTTTAACCTGGTCGGGTGTAGCTATGTCAAATCTCCTCAAATCAGGTTCTTCATTATGCACGAAGGAAACCTCTTTGGGTCGGGGTACCGAAACATACAAAACACCCTCAATCCACACTCTAAAGTTGTTGGGTCGGTACCACCATTACTTCATCTTCCGAGATTCTCCTTGGGGAGAGCACCTCATTGTATACCAGGGTCAGGTCCTTTTCTCCAATCTTCTTGTTTTTGAGCTTTTGGGTCTATCTAACCATCTTGGTTAGGTAATACAACAATAAACTTCTATCCTTCTCGAAGTGTGTGCCGTAAAAAACCATCATCATCAACATATGCCAATCTTTCTCGGAATTAACACTATGAAACACCCAATACATCTATCCATATTTTCACTTTTGATTGTCGTAGATGGGTTGGTGAGAAGCGGAACATCAGCAGTGAAATCAAAGGCCTGGAGGCCACAAGATCATGTGAGTTTGTTTGATTAATAAAATGAAAAAAAAAAAAAAGAAAAAAAGAAAAAGAAAAGGCCCGGGGGAGACAATAGTTTATAAAGAGATATATAATTAGTGTATGTACATTAAGATGAATAATATCAATGTTAACCCAATATGCCTCCACAATTGTTTAAGTTAAACTCTAAAAGACACTATTAAATTTACTCTTCCGCAAATTGAAGAGTTGAAAATTAAACTTAATTCCAAAAAATTATTCAAATAAAAATATGTTTATATTATTTTAATCAAATTTTTTCTTCTACCAAATTTAACTGCCCTCCAATTTTTTATCTCCAACAAATTTAATTACACTCCAATTTATCTTTTGAAGTATTTTTGATTTTTGTATAAATTATATTATTTGTTACATAAATTATTCCTCATTTCACTTGTTCAAAAATAATTAAATTTTATTCTCTTTTCTATTGATTTCCTTAATGGCTATCAATTTTATTCAATAAATCGAGATGAATTAATATCTTAGGTAGAAAATTTTGGATGATTAATTTATCCATTTTGATAAAATCTACTAATAATAAGTAAAATTGAAATGATAAATGTTAGTAAAATTTATAGTGAAATGTATATGAGTGTAATATTATTTATAGGTTTAAAAAAAGCGTTGTTGAGAATTATGACTATTCCTAATATTATTTTAATAAATAATTATTATTAATAACTCCAATCACCCCCATCAAAAATAAAGAGGAGGGATAAAATATTATATTATATTATTTGAAGAGAGATCAATTATTTTTCAATATTGAAGAGTGTGAGCAACTCCAAAAGACTTTAAATGTTATTTAGTTACTAAATAGAAGAATCACATCATCAAAATTGGTTCCAAAATAAATATCAATTGAGATTTTTCAAATTGAATTTTACTATTCACTCTTCAATATTGAAAAGTGACTTATCTCTCTTCAAATAAGATTATATAATATTTTATCTATCTTTATTTTATTGTAGTGGTGGTTGTTGAACTTACTAATAACAATTTATTTATGAAAATAATATAAGTAAAAATTATTTATTTGATTAAAATAATATAGATGTATTGATATTATCTCTCTTTCATTAATATAATATAAATTTTTTAATCACAATATCATCATTACTTATAATTATTTATCTATTAAAATCACAGAACTAAAGTGTGTCTATTCAATTTGATTAAAATAACATAATACTAATTTTATTTGAAGGGCTTTTTGGAAAATAATTTATTTTTCCATTTTTCAATTTGCCAAATAGGTATATGAAGTTTTTTAATCACAATATCATCATTACTTATAATTATTTATCTATTAAAATCACAGAACTAAAGTGTGTCTATTCAATTTGATTAAAATAACATAATACTAATTTTATTTGAAGGGCTTTTTGGAAAATAATTTATTTTTCCATTTTTCAATTTGCCAAATAGGTATATGAAGAGAGAAATTGGAATATATTTTTTTGGAGTTGCTCTGAGAATGGAAATCTATTTAAAATAAATTTTGATAATATAACTCACCATTTAAATAATAAAATAATTTTTGAAAAGTCATTTGAAATTACTCTAAACATGCACAATTAAAATGAGCAGGTGCACCAACGAGTAGTTAGTTGAGTGGTAGCTGGCTCAATCCTAGGAGACTCGACTGGATATGCTCCCCAGTTCGAGTCCCGTTAGAGTCACCATTATTGGGAGGACCATACCGTACAGCTCTCGGTCCGAATCCGGATTAATCAAGCCCAATATAACATTGGATATCGGGTGGGGAACCCAAAAAAAAATTGAGCAGGTGCCGCCAGGCCAGCCTGGCTTGACTGACTCCTAAACCTTTTTTGAAAACCAATCAAAGTGGCATGCTTTTTTCCATTATTTTTGTGGAAATTTTGAACTCATTATCTGTTAGAATCTACATCCTTTGGAATTGGTCCCATCCCACGGCAAGTCACAAGTCTAGTATATATAAGCCTACTCCGTTTGAATATTCTTGTCGACAAAAATCAACTCGGTATCAAAATAAATAGAAATAAAAATTATGTAAAATTACATCTCACAAATTTTCTTTTAACGATGAAATTCTACAAGAGAGAATAAAACACAGAAAAAAAAAAAAAAAGAAGCAGACTCTAACATACTGATTTTAAAAAATGCACTGGAGTCCGAAAGCTTGCTCGTTTCAAAATTATTCATTATATTTATATATCATAATAAAAATATGTAAATAAAAGAATAATGTTAGAGATCTCAATATTTTTAATTTCTATATATTTAAATATCGAATTAATTTCATTATTAATAGAAATATTTCATAACTATTAAGTGACACTCATCAAATAAATAATAAATTCATTTCTAACATAAATATTTATGACTCTGTTGATGAGTGGTATTTATATCACTATTTCTCACTCATTTGACCTAATGTTTTGTATTGTTTCTCGAGATTTATGAACGTTTTGATGTGTTTTGTTGTTATTTTGCAGATAAATAAAGTTTGGATAGCACTGGAGGCAATTTGGGGCAAAACCAGACAAAAATGCGTCAGCAGGGATATTTTGGTCTTTTGCGCGTCGCGACGCCCGGACCTTCAGCGTCGCGACTCCCCGCGTGCGCCGAATCTGCTAACGTGCGCCGGGTCAACGGTCAACAATATGAGAAGTTTGACTTTACTAAAATGCGCCGTGCCACGTGTCACCATCACAGTCGATATGCTAACGTGCATCGTGCCACGTGTCATCATCCTACGGTGCCGACACTCACAATTGCCATGTGTGCCACGTGTCATCCTATGTCATCGCCACGTCATCGGTCAACGAGTCAACTTTGCCACGCGTCATGTCGCGTCATCGTCCACGTCAGAAGGTCAACCGAGTCAACATGCCACGTCATCATCAGCCAATCACGCCTTGACACGTGTCGCAATCCTACGGTGCCGACAATTGATCTCAGCCGCCTTGCCACGTCATCGCCACGTCAGCATAATAATTGAGCTCTTAGCCGCCGTGCCACGTGTCGACCTTATCCTCTTATCCGAATCGCCACGTGTCAAGCTGTCCTTGAGCCACGTCTCACTGTTCCAGCGTCCGACGCTGGAGCCTTCAGCGTCGCGACGCTGGAAACCGAATTTTGCCTATAAATAGAGCTTCAGATTTCAGATTTCAATACACCATTCTCTCTCTTCTATTCCATCTAAAGAGAGAGTTTATCTCTCTAGATTCTTTTAGTTTTTAGTTTTTAACTTTTAGTTTGTAAATAATTTTAATTACGTTTTGTAATAATAGTATTTTTAATTTTTAATTTTTACTTTTTACAGTTTTTACTATTTACCATGAGAAGGTAACTTCCCCAGCTAGGGTGAAAGGTAATTCTTTTACTGTTACTATTTAGATTAATCTCCCTTAAAAATAATATATTCACTATTTAAAATATTGACTTAAAAAGGATACCGCTATATTGGTCGGTTGGTAAATTAATTTTAATCTGGTTTAAACCTGACTAATCAAGGATACCGCCAGATTGGTCGGTTGGTAATTTAATTTTGGTTCCGCCTTTATGGCTGGTTGGACTTAATTTGACTTAATCAGGATACCGCCAGACTGGTCGGTTGGTAATATTATCACAAGTTTATATATTATTTTATGGGAGATATCTAAATTAGTAGTAGTAAAAGTAATTCCTTTTACCTTAGCATTTTATTTTAATTTACTTTTCAGCTTTTACTTTGTCTTTTACTTTTCAGTATTTTTACTTTATGTCTTTTACTTTTAAGTTCTTACTAGCCCTAGTTATGTGTTAGTTATCTGGGGTTGTGATGAATTCTAATATCACCGGTTTATAAGGGGTTATTTTATAGTTTGGGTAATTTAAAGGTTTACTTATTAAGTCTTAAGCTTAATGCTTCTTGTTGTCTGATCACCAATAAGATTGATGTGGTAAATCTAAAATGAACTAGACATAGGGATTTTAGGTTTCAGCCTTAGACTTAATAGCCCACGATCTTCCTTGAGGATAGATAACCCTTTAATAGATTTCCTTACAGGATAGGAATATACCTCGGGCGGGGGGGGGGGTAGCCATAATTGGAACTTAAACTTAATGAATCCAGATAATTTGGTTAACATAGACATATGGTTCAATTCGGTTAAACTGGGTATTTGCGTCTGACCATCGACAGAGGCTTTTACATAATTTAGTGTTCCAGGTTACTAAACTGATTTATTACACAAACATAAAATAGTCACTTCATCTTTTAAAAGATATTAGAATAATTTACAATCCTAGATCTTTGTGTCTTTTGTTATTTTCCTTAGTATTTTTCTTTTGTCTTTTTGTTTATTTATTTATTTATTTATTTTGCAAAACTACAATCAACCAAATCAACCATGCAATCATTCTCTTATCCCTCAATTAGATATCTGTAAATAAATAGATTCAATAATTAATAACAACAGTAGGAATTAAGTCCTCGTGGGATCGATATTTTTATACTACTTGAACGATACGTGCGCTTGCGTTATACGTGTGTGTTTACGCCGGTCAAGTTTTTGGCGCCGTTGTCGGGGACTTATTTTCTTGAGATATTAATTTTGAAGCTATCTAATTTACTCGTATCTAATTTTCTTTATTTTTATCTGTAATTTTTATTTATTTCTTTTATTTTCAGGTGATTAAAAAAATGGAATACTATTGGGAGATTGAGAGACTACGAGCTTTACAAGAAGATACACCCCCAATCTGGGAGCAACAGTCCGGTTTTCTGAGGCATGTTGTCCAGCCCAACAATTATCACTGGATGCCAGAACCAAGCAATACTACATTTGCTCAACAGAACTCAATGTGGAGATGTGACATATGTAATGGTAACCACCCAAGCGATTATTGCGAGTACAACTACAATTCAGGGTGGCAGAACTATCAGAATCCTTCATGGTATGATGAGCCATCACATTTCACAGAGCCACATTTTCCATCTTATCCACCATCCACCTACGACCTTCATCAACAATCAGAATCATCAGAGGAAGATCAGATGATTGACATGCTCAAAGATTGGGTCAAGAAACAAGACGAAAAGTTGGATACAATGCTTGAAACATGCCAGAATCAACTCGAAAGTATTCAGAGACAATCAGCATTCATTCAGAATATGACAGATCAAATGAGGCAATCAACAGAGAACCAGAACTACATACCTCAAGAACCATTTTCAGATGACACTGATGAAGCCTTCGAGAACCAATCAGTTCACAATGACACTTCAACATAGGAGGAGGCTGAGCAGTATCAACAACCAGAGGTATCAGTTCAGGAGCCAGAACCAGCAAAATCTTTATTTGATTTTTATTATTCAGATTCTGACGAGGATGAAGCTGAAATATTTGTACCAACTGCATCAAAAATTGAGGATGGAATTCTGTATCCTCAAAACGAAGATCTTGGAGATTCCATTGCACAAATGTTTGAAGAAGATCTACCTGAGCCAATCATTTCACCCAGATCAGAGGATGAAGACCTAAAATCTGACATTTCTTTACATCCTCAGGTTGACAATTTTGAAGCATGTATTTCACAGATGACAGATGAAGAGTTGAATGCAGAAATTTTCAAATACATCTGTGAAGAAAAGGTGGAACAAGAAGCAGATCAAATGGAGGAGCAAATGTCTGACCTTAATAAAGATCCAGAGCATTCAGGAGAAACATCGCTGTTTTGGGGAGTACAAATCAAAGATATCGCCCAGAAGCTTGACAGAATGGAACTCTCATTCCAAGTCAAGCACCATATGAGACCTCCTGATTTTCTTTCTTTCTTTGCAGGAACCACTGGAGCGACAAAGATAAAAAAGGTGGCACGAGCACTGAATGAGACAAAACTCTTTTTGCCACTTTACCATTGGAAGAGACCATTCAAAAGCAACGTTCACGGGATTGTCTTTAATCGGACATCCAAAACGACATTGAAACCTCCTTAACAGATGAATTTCAGTCACGTCTGGCTGAAGACGAAAAATTTAGCGCTAGCAGGGAGGCAACCCATGCAATTTGTTGTAATTTGTTTTCATATTTTGTGTGAACTTTTTAATTTTGTGTGTTAGTTTTACAGGAAAAATAAAAACGGAATTTTTCAGGACAAAGCAAGCCAGTGCAAGCGGGAATTTTCAAAATAAACATTTGACAAAATCACGAAGATACAAAGTCAATCCAGTAGAGACGGCATAGTAAGGATTCAGTTATCGAGAACGCGTCCCAGAGGATTTATCCGTCGAAAGACTTGGTTTTGCAAAAAAAAAAAAAATTCATAGCGTCACGACGCCAGGTAACCTTCAGCGTCGCGACACTGGATCGATTGCAGGCCCAAAAACAGCAGCCGCTAAGAACAGAACCCATTTCCCTCACAGATCTCACCATTCTCTCTCAACTCACAACCACCACAGTCGAGCCTTCATCCCCACAGTGAACACATCATCCAACCAAGACCCATCATCATCTCGACACATCTAGCCCTCATCGCCCAAACCGCAACCACTCACCAAAGAGCCAAACCCATCATCATCTTCTTCGAAATCAATCACCATCACCGAAATCTCCATCTTGACCGAGCCGACCTTCACCATCGTCGGTTTCGACTACCACTGCCAACCACAGAAGCCGTGAATCACCACGCACAAGCCGAGAAGCCAACACTCAAGACCGGAACCGAGACATCAACCCATCTACCACGAAACACTCAAAGTCAAACTCACTGCCGAGCACCACCATCACCGAGCATCCTCCAATCTCGACCAGACCCAAGAACCGCACAAGCTAACCACGACCAGACCGAAACCACCGAGCAAACGAGCAACATCTTGACCTTCATCACCACACCAAGCCGAGCCCACTGCCGTGTCTTGCCGTGACTACAAAGCCGACCTCCGCAAGCCGAGATACTCAAAAACCGACCCATTACCCTCACTACCGAGAACAACCACGCCCAAAACAACTGAGCAACCGAACCAATTGCTGAATCAGAAACTAAAATACGGTAATGATTTGATTAAAATTTGATTTGGTAATTGGGTAAATTGAAAAATTGAATTGTGAATTGGTTGACTGTGGATTGGATTACGAAGTGTTGGATTGTTGATAGTTTGATTCGTAGTAATTGGGGGCGAAGATTGGAGGTTGATATTTGGAGTGTTTATGGTAATTGAGTAGTTTAGGATTGAGGATTGTTGGAAAAACAGAGGTGATTCTGCCAAAATTTTTACTAAAAAAATGGTCAAATAACGACAGTGGTAAGAATCGTAAATTGGACATAGATCTTAATCGATTATTTTTCCTGTAAAATTTCAGCTAATAAGGTATTACCTTCTAAACTCTCTTCTATTATTTAAGATATTGGGGACAATGTCTCATTTAGGTTTGGGAGAGGGAATTAGTTGATTAGTACCTTGTTTTTAGTTTGTATGTTGTTTTTATTTTTAATCCAAAATTTTTCGAAAAATACAAAAAAAAAATTGAAAAAGTTTCAAAAATTACAAAAATATTTTGTGTTTTTTGTATTTTGACTAAAAAGGTGAAATTGGTAAGAGATAGCCGAGTAAGGAGTTCCCACTCCTGAGACGTATCTCAAACCTATTTCGAAACAAGTTAATTTTTGTTTATTTCCTTTTGAATTATTTAATTTGTGAATTCTCCTTAACACTGACTAAAATGGATCTTCATATGCTCAGTTGGCAGGTATTATCAACATGCATAGTAACATACGGACATGAGCTGTAATTGAAAAGTTTGTAATATTCAGTGCTATAGTTTAATTGGAGGAAGCATCTCAAAAAAGTGATGGAGTAAAAAACAAAAAACAAAAAACAAAAAAAACAAAAAAAACAAAAAATTTGCCTATAAATAGAGCTTCAGATTTCAATACACCATTCTCTATCTTCTATTCCATCTAAAGAGAGAGTTTATCTCTCTATATTCTTTTAGTTTTTAGTTTTTAACTTTTAGTTTTGTAAATAATTTTAATTACGTTTTGTAATAATAGTAATTTAATTTTTAATTTTTACTTTTTACAGTTTTTAATATTTACCATGAAAAGTTAACTTCCCCAGCTAGGGTGAAAGGTAATTCTTTTACTGTTACTATTTAGATTAATCTCCCTTAAAAATAATATATTCACTATTAAAATATTGACTTAAAAAGGATACCGCTATATTGGTCGGTTGGTAAATTAATTTTAATCTGGTTTAAACCTGACTAATCAAGGATACTGCCAGATTGGTCGGTTGGTAATTTAATTTTGGTTCCGCCTTTATGGCTGGTTGAACTTAATTTGACTTAATCAGGATACCGCCAGACTGGTCGGTTGGTAATATTATCACAAGTTTATATATTATTTTATGGGAGATATCTAAATTAGTAGTAGTAAAAGTAATTCCTTTTACCTTAGCATTTTATTTTAATTTACTTTTCAGCTTTTACTTTGTCTTTTACTTTTCAGTATTTTTACTTTATGTCTTTTACTTTTAAGTTCTTACTAGCCCTAGTTATGTGTTAGTTATCTGGGGTTGTGATGGATTCTAATATCACCGGTTTATAAGGGGTTATTTTATAGTTTGGGTAATTTAAAGGTTTACTTATTAAGTCTTAAGCTTAATGCTTCTTGTTGTCTGATCACCAATAAGATTGATGTGGTAAATCTAAAATGAACTAGACATAGGGATTTTAGGTTTCAGCCTTAGACTTAATAGCCCACGATCTTCCTTGAGGATAGATAACCCTTTAATAGATTTCCTTACAGGATAGGAATATACCTGTCGGGCGGGGGTAGCCATAATTGGAACTTAAACTTAATGAATCCAGATAATTTGGTTGACATAGACATATGGTTCAATTGGGTTAAACTGGGTATTTGCGTCTGACCATCGACAGAGGCTTTTGCATAATTTAGTGTTCCAGGTTAGTAAACTGATTTATTACACAAACATAAAATAGTCACTTCATCTTTTAAAAGATATTAGAATAATTCATAATCCTAAATCTTTGTGTCTTTTGTTATTTTCCTTAGTATTTTTCTTTTGTCTTTTTGTTTATTTATTTATTTTGTAAAACTACGATCAACCAAATCAACCATGCAATCATTCTCTTATCCCTCAATTAGATATCTGTAAATAAATAGATTCAATAATTAATAACAACAGTAGGAATTAAGTCCTCGTGAGATCGATATTTTTATACTACTTGAACGATATGTGCGCTTGCGTTATACGTGTGTGTTTACGCCGGTCACACACCTTAAACCAACAACATACTAAAAATGTAAGCGTCATTGTACTTAATGAAAATTTTGATAATGCAACGCTCAATGACCTCGACACACATTCACAAAATAATGCAAAAAGACTTTGAAGTAAAACAATTAACCAAATGAACAAATGGAAATACAAAATCTTATAACTTAGATCTTTCAATGTAAACAAGTTGATATTCACTACAAGAATTATGGCTTTTAGCGTCCAATCATTTAGCGTCGAAACAACTTTTGACGCAAAAAATCAATTTTAGCGTCGTAATTAATATTCGACGCCAAATATCAAGATTTTAGCGACGAAAATAATTTTCGACGCCAAATATTCAACTTTTTTCGTCGAATCCACATATCGACGCTAAAAGTATGACTTATAGCGTCGAAAATTATTCGACGCTAAATTATTTTAACTATTCCAATAATTTTTGGCGTCGACATAAAATTGCGACGCTAAATGTTATACTTTTAGCGTCAAAAATCTTATTCGACGCCAAAACTAGAAATTTAGCGTCGACGAAGTAGCGTCGCTAAGGTTTATGAAGATTCCACCGACAATCCTTTAATCTTTAGCGTCTAAATTTAAGTCGACGCTAAAAATCAGACAATTAGCGTCGAATTTAATGTTTTGACGCTAAAGATAGATTAAAATGCAGAATGCCACCAACCCTTCTCCTCCTCTGTTTTTTTCTCTCATTCTCTTCATTTTCATCCTCTGAAATTTGAGAATCTCTCCTCTGTAACCTCACAACTCTCCTACAAATTTTCAATAAAATTGTAATCAATTTTCCATAAGGTAAATCTTCTTTCATATTTCTTTATTATTTTCAATTTTTATGATTATGTTGATTATATACTTTTTTGTTAGTGGTTTATGATTCATATATGTAGATTAAGTTAATTAATTAACAAAATAGAATTTTTCTGTAAACTATTTAATTTATCAACTAAATATATATGTATATGCTTAAATAAATAATTAATGAATTAGTAATGTTGATCAGTGTAATATGATATTTAATAATTATATTATTATACTTAGGTATTTCGCTGAAATGGATAGAAATTGGTTGAGCTCGCTGGATAGATTGAGTGTTGAATATCGTAATAGAGTGTATGAGTTCATGGAAGTCGCAAAGTAACACATTGATGTAGAAGGTCGTTTTGAAGGGGTTTTAAGTGGGAATATCGGTAACGCAGCGGAATAGTGGAAAATCAAAATTTTTCGATTTCAAAACTTTTTCTCGGATAAATCAAATAAACTTATTTATTTAATTATCCAATTATCAAAATCTGAAAAATTACACAAGAAATCAAATTTCTTGGTAATTACCGAATTGCCCCAAAACTTTGTAAATGGATCATTTTAGTCCAAAAGTTGTCAATACAATTTTGGATGATTCTAAATCATTTCTAAAATGTTTTTCAACACATCTAATGCATCAAAATCAGATTTCACACAAATCCCCAATTTTTAGTCTAATGCCGTGAGCCACCCAAAATTTTCAATTAATTGCAATTTGGTCCCTTTAGTTCAAAACATGCCGAGATCAAATCCAATCAACCTAAAATTTTACATGCATCATATTCATACCATAATACATCACATATATGAAAAGCCCCAAATTTGGAGTGGGTTAAGAACCCTAATTTTACAATTTCATCAAATTGGCCAATTTCACCAAATTTACAAAATCCAACACTTTAATCCATTCAATACTTCACCAATCAAGCCTCACCACTTTGAAATAACTCTAGAACAATTCTAGGTCACCAAGGAGTGGTTACTAACTCTAGAATGACAATTTTGATTTTCTAAAAATCAAAAGTAAGCCTTTGAAACCATTTCAAGGCTACTTACATACACACATCTTTCATTCATGTTCACAACAATTAAAACACAAACTATAAGTAAAGAGACAACATCAAAGAAACATAAGATGAAGCTAAGCATATTAGAAACATTTTCTATGTTGAAGACTTTAAAGAAAAACTTACAAAAATAAGATTTTTCCAAGCTTTCTTCTTTAGCCTCCAAGCCTTTTCTCTCAACTTCTTTTATATTTATTTTGTATCAAATGAACTTGTTAAACCCTAAAAGATGAAACAAAACAATATATACCTCACACAAATGCACTTGGCCGAATTTGGAGGGTATATAATATCTAGATATTTATTTTTGTTTCATTAAAGTTACTTTATCAACTTGCAAAATTTATCATTACAACTTTAATGAATTTCAACAAGTCAAAAAAGGCAACTAAAAAATATAACACTTATATTCATTTTAGGGTGATGGCCGAATTTTACAATAATAAAAGGAAATTGGTATTTTCAATTTTAACAATTTAAAATAAATATCAAAGAAGTCAAATCCAACTTGACTATCATTTCCTTTAATGTAAAGTCAAACATTTACACTTATAATCATTTCCTAACTTTATCATTTGGTGAGATATTTATATTTTAATTATATTAATCATTTAACAATTAAATAATTAAATACAAATATCTCAATATATGTATTATATTTACTTTAAATATCTCAAGTACATATATTAATGATATATGTCAAATACCTTTATTTGACAATTTATTAATGTGTATTCAATAATATCATATATAAATACAAATACACATTAATTAGGAAATGACGGTTCGACCCGTTCGCATGTATTTTTCGTTTAACATTTAAACGATTTATAAATAATCATCATTATTCATAAAAGTTGCCATAGTTCTCTACGAGTATATTTCATTAGTGAGACTCTCTAGATTCAGGTATATCCGTCACAAAATCCAATTTCGTGTCCATAATTTACCCACCCGTAAATTATGACGACCACGGATAAACTAGCTGAATCATACAGGTCGAGGTCATTGCATACGTATAATCCCTCCGTCACAGGTATCCGGATAATCCCAGAGATTTAGATGTAAACGTCAAATCTCTATAGGTATTATCTCGTCGACGTTTCTATTAGCAATCTCTAAATAACATTCAGAACTTACTTCCGAAGTATACTGTGGCCACAGATTTAATAGACTGCTAATCATATATGGACTACCTATGCTCTGTACACAGAACTAACGGATCCTATCTTGATACACACAGGATATCTTGAGGATCGGTCCACACCCAACGAACAGGCGGAGGTCTAATCTAAATAGATCGGTGACGTGACTACCATCTAAGTGTGGAGGATGTCTCATACATCCACAGTGGTATCTCAAGTCGAAGGACCACTATACTACTCAACCCGAGAAGATTCTTATTGACGTTGGTGTACCATCCATTAAGAATCATTGGTGAGTCGTTCAATGTTTATCCACTATAAATACCTACATGTCTATACGAGTCTCCCTAGACTCATGGTTCATTGAGATAAACCATCGGACCAAATCTCGATATACGACATGTACTGGTCTCAACAGATTTGACTAACCGACCCGTGTTAGTGAATCTTGACCAGGAACTATATTTGATAATATACATTTAGCAGTGACATTTCCCAATGTCAATTACAAACTAGTTTTGTAACTGTGTACTGCATTATATATTATCGGGCCTTTGTCTAATATATACATATCACTAAACAACATTTAGTTTCAATCTAATCGTAATCAGATCGAATACGTATATAAAAACAAGAGGTGCAACCATAAATAAGTAATATTATGGAAAATGAGATGTTCGTATTCATGAATCAGACATAAATACGGTCCGGATTGTCGCTCTGAGCACCAACCCCAACAATTTCTCCCACTTGCTCTAGTGCCAATCCACGGTATCATATACACATCTCAATGTGTATCGTATACTCATGGCTCTCAAAATCTTACCTAGCACTTAAGAGGTAGGCAACAAGAAGTAGGTCCGCTATTACATATTGAGTTTGTCAAACAAACTCCATCATTTCCCATAGTTAGCATCATTCATATTTTATAGAATCTAAATTATACATTAATATGACTCTGATGCTACATCAATATTGTGCTACAACTACTGAGTTGTCCAAGTATTTAGGGATCAAATCCAAAATACTATGAAGACAACCGCAAGCACAACAACAATACAAAACTTCTAATTTATAAGGTCACTATGCAACTTCATAAGTCAATACTTCATAAGTTGCATCTAATTCCACTAAATAGTAGAATCTTTCGTGACACTCCCACTGCATCTTTTGTGACTCTTTATGACGTAGACTGTCTTACGTCATAATTAGTCTCAAAACTAATATGACCCTATTGGTTGCAGAATGTATTCTCCATGAATTAGAAACTTGTTCTTAATATCTCAAAGATCACAAAGAACGTGTTTCAAGATCCATCCTATGGTCTATAGGATATCAAAATAACTCGTAACAATTAAGATTAAATCGATATCTACAATCGCACATTATAAAGTATTTATTATGTCATCATCAAATGATACATAAGATTGATTAGACATTCTAATCAATATCTCTTTCGAAAAAGGAATCATCCTTTACGAAAGATGAATACTTTATATAAGACACACAATAACTATCCAACAGTTATACTAACTGTCATACAGATAGCCTAGTTATGTCCTTTATTAGATCATATCTAATGCACGACTAATAGGAGTATCTCACAAGTCTCCAAGTTTTATATCATATATAAAACTTTATATCAAATATAATAGAGACTACTCTCACTGCTTTCACGGAGTAAAGAAGACTTAGGTAAATCTTTTACCTTACAAACATCTCATTATTACTATAATAATGATAATGTTGTTAGGATATATAACACTAGAAAGTAATTTGTACGCTCCCACTAACCCTTCAAGCACATATGTATTCTCTATACTTTGAAAAGATCAGACAATCTGACTGATATCAAAAATAGAGAATACGGATTTCCGGAAGACTTATCCGAGTCTACAATAGGCTCTATAAGCTAGCACACTAAATTGCGATCTCAGCAGAACACAAACTTTAGGGCCATTCCAGAATGAACTCTTCAAACAAAGAAATCACAACTGATCTCTTATCTGAATAAGTCATTCAAAAAACGCCAATTTGCATTCTTTAGATAAAATGTACAGTTTAATATCAACATTAACCAATATATCTTTAATTGTTCAATTAGCGTGACTAGAGATAAGTTTTCTCAGAATCTACAATAGATTGCTGAGTATAACTTTTCTCACTGTCATACTGTAAAGGTCAAAACTTTAATAAGCTCACACTGCTTTCGCTGCGCAAACAATTAGCACATATCTGTAGGAGTTTTAGGGGCTAAATCCGGTAACGCAGCGGAAACGGTGGAAAATCAAATTTTCCGATTTCAAAAAATTTTCTCGGATTAATTAAATAAACATATTTATTTAATTATCCAATAATCAAATTATGAAATAAAATTCAATAAATCATATTTAAGTGAATTTACCGAATTGCCCTTACATTTGGTATTTTGTCCATTTTAGTCCGAAATTGATCAAATCAATTTTGAATGATTCTAAATCATTTCTAAGATGAACTTAGCATGTTCAAAACACCAAAAGCAACAAAATCCCCAATTTTCTCTCATTTGGCCGAATGCACCATTAGGGTGCCAAATGGTGCACTTTGTGATTTCATGCTTCAAGATGTAATTCAATCAACATGAAACTTTATATGCATCATATACGCACCCTTATACACAACATAAATAAAAATCCCCAAATTTGGACAAGGTCTTAAACCCTAATTTTTCAATTTCTTCAAATTGGACAAATTAGACCAAATTGGTTAAAACAATTACTTCAATCATCATTCTTCCATCCAATTAAAGTCTCAACACAATGAAAAAACTTAAGATAAAATCTAGGTCATTTAAGAGTGGGTCAACAACTCTAGATTAACAACAAAGTTTCCAAAACCATAAAAGAATACTTATAACTACACTAGTCATAAGTTTCCATCATCATACATGCTCAATACTTTCATCAAAGTTCCATTCACCAAAAACACAAAGAATAAAGAAAAGAATAACTTAAGAACATCAAAATATGTAGCCTAGATCATAAGGAACATTTTCCTTTCTAATGGTAAGTTGAGAAAACTTACTAAATCTTAAGCTTTCTTTGATTTTCTCTTTGTTTTTCTTCTTCTTCCTCACAAGCTTCTTTTGTTTCTTTTTAATGGAGTTTGTAAAGTGTATTAGGTTAGAAATGAAATGAAAATGAAAACAATATATACTTGCTCACAAATGGCCTTTGGCCGAATTTCACAAGCATATATACAACAATTTTAATTTCAATTTCATTTGACAAAACTTTAATCAACTTGATAAAATATCTAAAACACTTTAAAGATATTTTAATTAAGTCAACAAAGGCAACTAAATCATTTAATCCAAATATCCAAATGTTAAGATATTTATATTTTAATTAATTTAATCATTTAACAATTAAATAATTAATTAATTAATTAAATACAAATATATTAAATATATGTATTATATTTACATTAAATATCAAATACATATATTCATTTAGGATATTAGTCAAATATATCAATTTGACTATTAATTAATGTATATTTAAATTAATCAAGTATTAAATGTAAATACACAATAATTAAGCAAATGACTATCGGGTCCCTTTAGCATGTATTTTGCGTTTAACCTTTAAACGACTTTATAAATAATCAATATTATTTATAAATGTTGCTCTAGTGCTCTACGAGTATATTTCATTATTGAGACTCTCTAGATTCAGGTATATCCGTCAAGAAATTTAATTTCGTGTCCATAATTTATCCACCCGTAAATTATGACGATCACGGATAATCTCGCTGAATCATACAGGTCGAGGTCAAGGCAAATGTATAATTCCTCTGTCACAGGTATCGGGATAAATCCCAGAGATATAGATGTAAGCGTCAAATCTCTATAGGGATTATCCAGTCGACTATTCTATTAGCAATCTCTAAAAGAATGTTTAGAACTAGCTTCTAAACTTTACCACGGGCCCATGGTTTTATCTGATTGCTAATCATATGGACTACCTATGCTCTGGTACACAGAACTGACGGATCCTATCTTGATACACATAGGACACCCTGAGGATCTATCTACACCCAACGAACAGGCGGAGGTCTGATCTAAATAGATCGGTGACGTGACTGCCATCTAAGTGTAGAAGATGTCTCATGTGCCCACAATGGCATCTCAAGTGTAAGAATCACAAGTGCTACTCAACCCGAGAAGATTCTTATTGACGTTGGTGTACCATCCATTAAGAATCTTCGGTGAGTCATTCAGTGTTTATCCGCTATAAACACCCACACGTCTATACTAGTCTCCAAGACTAATGGTTCATTGAGAAACCATTGGAATCATATATTCCAGTACACGACATGTATCGGTCTCAACGGGTTTACTTTACTGACCAAGTAGTGTAAACCTTGACTAGGAACTGTCTGAGAATGACAACGTCATGATACTACTCAATGTCAGTTGCGACGCTTTTGCAACAGTACCATGACTAATCATTCTAAGGTCATTACGTCTTTACCATATAAAAAGATACATTATATTATAGAAACTGCATATATTGTTCATAATAATAATGTTTTACATAAGTATTCAAAAGAAATACAACCGGGAATTGGCGCTCTGAGCACCAACCCCAACAATATCATGAACTAATTCATAATGAAAGCTTAATCAAGTTCAAAACTTGATCGTAGTAAACTATGAACAATCTTAGATCTATGGTTCAATGGTGAACTTCCAGAATCGATATCAAATATCACTTCCATTATAAGTTATAGGATAATTTTCTTCGGTAAGAAAACAACAGAATCATTAAGTATCAAATACTCGTAAATGATTCTGATATCCTATTAAACTTATATAGAAGATGTATAAGGGTTGTTTCATCTTATTAATTACGTAGTTCCATTTATAAGTTATCATTCTCACATTTGACTTCAATAAGTCAAGTCTTTTCTACAATTATTAACATCTGATGTTACACACCAAGTAATAAAACAATTTTATTACTTAGGATCGTAGGAAAGATATTCTATTAAATAAAATATGATATTCCATTAAACAGAATAAACGATAAACTTTTACTTATACCTCCAAGGTGTAAGTAATTTCCATTATATAACTATTATATAAAATAAATATTCAAATCTCAAACTTTTCAAGATTCAGATTTTCTACCTATACCTATCATATATGTAACTGTAGAAATTAATGGAACCTAAATTAAAAAGATGAACTAGTGTTACTGGAGCATAACCCCAAGAGTATTGAAACTAATTCGGTAATATTCAATATCAAACGAATCAAATCATATAAGATTCAACTGCTCCCACTACTCAATTCCATCAAGATGGAATCGTGGAAGAATAATATTGAATAAGAATCATATTCACTGAATAACTTTAGAACTAATTGCTTTAAATTCATATGTTTGATCGTATCAAATATCTTTGAACAGTTCAAAGACATGTAATGAATTTTAATGATAGAGTTCTCATAAAACTTCAGATTGAATATATTTGAATAAGTCAAAAATGTTCAACTTACATTTCATCAGAACAGATTGAAAGTTCTTGATCATTTCAAGACGTTCAATATGTGTTCTTTCAGAAACACGTAACTAAGTTATGAAAATTCATAAACTAAGTTACGAAGTAAAGAAAACTACCTTAAGCAATTACAATTCATTAAAACTACATACATCTAATGTATCAGTTTAATGAATCTGGTGGTCCAATGACAAATCATTGGTTAAATGAGATTTTAATCACTTTCCTGAATACAATATTCATTAAATGGATAAGGATGTGTGGTGTGATCTTGTATCAAACCATCATTTACCATACAGAATAAGCATCTAATGCTTAAGTGATTAAACTCATAAAACACCGTTCTAAATTATTTATTTTACCGAATAATTTTTCTTAATGTTTATGTCTACGTCAATGACACTACTAGTTATTTTTAAAATATATAACAATTGTTTATAAAGAACAAGTAACTATCCAATAGTCGCGAGTTCCGATATCAAATATCAAAACAATCGTTAACTAATATTTTTAAATAACTAGATGGGAGATCTGGTATCAAATACCTATAGTTGTAGTACTGTGAAAATCGATATTTTCTATACACAACTATACGCATCTCCTTTCTTTAGCTTTACTATTTGCATTCAATTATTCACAACAATTGCAAATAAATGATCAGCAAATTGTGTCAGATACATTGCCTCTAAAGGTAATTAAAGCTAAGAAACGTCATTACTAGATAAACAAATACCTAATGGGGCTTTCTTAATATCAGTCAAGAATCTCGAGACATGAACTAATTCAAGTCAATTCTTACTGCATAAGAAACTATTCTCTCTAAAGTATCATATCCTAAAAGGGATATCTATCTAGATTATCTACCATGACTTAGAAACTAAGTCATTAACCATCTTGATTTTTGAAGAAAATCGGAACAATAGTTCCCGATGGTTTAGACCAATATAATAATATCCTAGTCTAATAGTATCTAGAACATATTCTAGAATAACTGCAACCAAGAGTCAAGTCAGATAACGTATCAAAATATGTGTGCAATGAATTAAAAGTTTAATTCTATCTAATATAGATTAAGTAAAACAAACAAGCGGCAATTTCCATAACAATACACACTGCCTAAGTTAAGAAATTTTTAAACTTAGCAGTGTCTCCCACTATTTTACGTAATACCGTAATCCCCAACGGAAAAACGAGAATTCAATAATTAAATCTAATTCCATAATGGGAAAAGGACCCCATGAATATATTTCGACTCACAGCAGAGGCACGGTCTCGCCTACGTATATTCACAGGTAGACAACTCATTGCCAATCACTCACTAGTGACTCCTGGGTTTCCGGTCATGGTCGTTTCTCGTTGTCGCTGCTAAGGTAGGCCCACAAGGAGACGTACCAAGGTTAAACTCGTCAATGATAAACTCAAGTTATTTGCGTAACCCTGACAGCTAGGGCACGTTCAGGATTGCGCTTTCGCTTGAATTTATCTAGTATCTAATATACATCCGGTATAAATAAATCTCTATCGGCTACACCCTCACAGCAGAGGCACGGTCTCGGATGTAGTCACGGAAAAATATTCATAAACCGTATTGACAAGACGGACCAAGAAACAAGTATTCCAAATACCAGTTACTTTAAAACCTTATTAAGCGGTGATATTCCATAAAGTGTCATACACTTTAAATTTAATCAAATTAAAAGAAAGCATGCATGTATCAAGTAAAGAAAAGAACAAACATTAGATTTTAAAGGGCTAATCATATCGGAGTGTCCAGAATCAGACTCGCTCTGATACCATTTTGATGGGGTTTTAAGGGGGGTATAGGTAACGCAGCGGAATCACGGAAAATCAAAATTTTTCGGTTTCAAAACTTTTCTCGGATTAATTCCAATCATCAAATTATGAAACATTACACAATAAATCATATTTTTGTGTGATTACCGAATTACCCCTAAACGTTGCATTTTAGTCCGAAATTGTCAAATACAATTTTGGATGATTCTAAATCATTTCTAAAATATTTTTCAACACATCTAATGCATCAAAATCAGATTTCACACAAATCCCCAATTTTTAGTCTAATGCCGTGAGCCACCCAAAATTTTCAATTAATTATAATTTGGTCCCTTTAGTTCAAAACATGCCGAGATCAAATCCAATCAACCTAAAATTTTACATGCATCATATTCATACCATAATACATCACATATATGAAAAGCCCCGAATTTGGAGTAGGTTAAGAACCCTAATTTTACAATTTCATCAAATTGGCCAATTTCACCAAATTTACAAAATCCAACACTTTAATCCATTCAATACTTCACCAATCAAGCCTCACCACTTTGAAATAACTCTAGAACAATTCTAGTTCACCAAGGAGTGGTTACTAACTCTAGAAAGGCAACTTTGATTTTTCTAAAAATCAAAAGTAAGTCTTTGAAACCATTTCAAGGCTACTTACATACACACATCTTTCATTCAAGTTCACAACAATTAAAACACAAACTATAAGTAAAGAGACAACATCAAAGCAACACAAGATGAAGCTAAGCATATTAGAAACATTTTCTATGTTGAAGACTTTAAAGAAAAACTTACAAAAACAAGATTTTTCCAAACTTTCTTCTTTAGCCTCCAAGTCTTTTCTCTCAACTTCTTTTATGTTTATTTTGTATCAAATGAACTTGTTAAACCCTAAAAGATGAAATAAAATAATATATACCTCACACAAATGCACTTGGCCGAATTTGGAGGGTATATAATATCTAGATATTTATTTTTGTTTCATTAAAGTTACTTTATCAACTTGCAAAATTTATCATTACAACGTTAATGAATTTCAACAAGTCAAAAAAGGCAACTAAAAAAAATATAACACTTATATTCATTTTAGGGTGATGGCCGAATTTTACAATAATAAAAGGAAATTGGTATTTTCAATTTTAACAATTTAAAATAAATATCAAAGAAGTCAAATCACACTTGACTACCATTTCCTTTAATGTAAAGTCAAACATTTACACTTATAATCATTTCCTAACTTTATCATTTGGTGAGATATTTATATTTTAATTATATTAATCATTTAACAATTAAATAATTAAATACAAATATCTCAAATATATGTATTATATTTACTTTAGATATCTCAAGTACATATATTAATGATATATGTCAAATACCTTTACTTGACAATTTATTAATGTGTATTCAATAATATCATATATTAAATACAAATACACATTAATTAGGAAATGACGGTTCGACCCGTTCGCATGTATTTTTCGTTTAACATTTAAACGATTTATAAATAATCATCATTATTCATAAAAGTTGCCCTAGTGCTATACGAGTATATTTCATTAGTGAGACTCTCTAGATTCAGGTATATCCGTCGTAAAATTCAATTTCGTGTCCATAATTTACCCACCCGTAAATTATGATGACCATGGATAAACTAGCTGAATCATACAGGTCGAGGTCATTGCATACGTATAATCCATTCGTCATAGGTATTTGGATAATCCCGGAGATATAGATGTAAACGTCAAATCTCTATAGGTATTATCTCGTCGATGTTTCTATTAGCAATCTCTAAATAACATTCAGAACTTACTTCCGAAGTATACTGTGGCCACAGATTTAACAGACTGCTAATCATATATGGACTACTTATGCTCTGTACACAAAACTGGCGGATCCTATCTTGATACACACAGGATATCCTGAGGATCGGTCCACACCCAACGAACAGGCGGAGGTCTGATCTAAATAGATCGGTGACGTGACTGCCATCTAAGTGTGGAGGATGTCTCATATATCCACAGTGGTATCTCAAGTCGAATGACCACTATGCTACTCAACCCGAGTAGATTCTTATTGACGTTGGTGTACCATCTATTAAGAATCTTTGGTGAGTCATTCAGTGTTTATCCACTATAAACACATACACGTCTATACGAGTCTCCCTAGACTCATGGTTCATTGGGATAAACCATCAGACCAAGTCTCGATATACGACATGTACTGGTCTCAACAGATTTGACTAACCGACCCGTGTTAGTGAATCTTGACCAGGAACTATATTTGATATTATAATTTTAGCAGTGACACTTCCCAATGTCAATTACAAACTAGCTTTGTAACTGTGTACTGCATTATATATTATCGGGCCTTTGTCTAAAATATACATATCTCTAAACAACATTTAGTTTCAATCTAATCATAATCAGATCGAATACGTATATAAAAAAAAGAGGTGCAACCATAAATAAGTAATATTATGGAAAATGGAATGTTCGTATTCATGAATCAGACATAAATACGGTCCGGATTGTCGCTCTGAGCACCAACCCCAACAGTGTTCGGTGTCCATGTACAAATTGTTTGAATAGGGAAAGGAAACGGTTAGATGAAGTTCATAATCATTTATACATGCCAGGAATATCACCAACTTACCGTACGTGGATTTATCACGGTGAGCAGTATCATTCTCAATCACGGTTTATTGATTCCGGTGAAGGGAGCAGTAGTTACAATCAACCTGCAAACGATGAGATAAATGATACTTTGCATGACTTACAAGGTCCACAACTTGGTCATAATGTCAGTGGTGACATGCCAGTGTTAAGTGGAAATGATCAAAATTTATTTAGTGAACTACTTGATGAGGCAAAAAAAATTCCAATTGAAGGTGCTGGAATGTCGATATTGAATTTCGTTGTGAAATTATTACACATTAAAGTGATCAATAGAATGACCAACAAAAGTATTGATATGATGCTAGAGTTACTGGGCCAAATGTTACCGGTTGGAAGCGAATTGCCTAAGTCGTACTATGAGGCAAAGAAAATGTTGTGTGATCTGGGAATGGGGTATGAATCCATTCATGCTTGTAAGTATGATTGTGTATTATTTCGTGCCGAGTATGAATCACTTGAATATTGTCCGATATGTGGTGAAAGTCGGTACAAAGTCCGTGGTATGGGGAAGAAAGTGCCTAAAAAGATATTGCGATATTTCTCTTTAACGTCCAGGCTGCAGAGATTGTTCATGTCACGACACACAACGACTGACATGATGTGGCTTCATGAAAAGAGGATCGGTGCGGAGGGCATACTTAGACATCCTGCGGATGGAACCGAGTGGAAGGAATTTGATGACATGTACCCTCGTTTCGCTGAGGACCCCCGTAATGTCAGGTTAGGTCTTGCCTTTGATGGTTTTAACCCATTTGGGAATATGTACAACTCTTATAGCATGTGGCCCATTATTGTTATTCCATATAACTTACCTCCATGGAAATGTATGAAGGATTCGTTCATGTTTATGTCATTGCTTATCCCTGGTCCATGTTCCCCTGGTAAAGATATGAATATTTACTTGAGACCATTGATCGAGAAGTTACAAACATTATGGAATGTGGGCGTGCATACCTATGATGCAGCTTCCGAGCAGTATTTTCAGATGCATGCCGTATTATTATGGACCATTAATGATTTTCCAGCTTATGGTTCATTATCTGGATGAAGCACTAAGGGATACATGGCTTGTCCAGTTTGTGCGAGTCAAACACCTTCGCAATGATTACGGAATAAAATAGGATACACAGGGCACATGAGATTTCTTGAGTTGAGTCATCATTGACGGATGAGTAAATTATTTAACGGTCAACATGAACCTCAGAGTATGCCCAGTCCATTGTCTGGATTCGACATACTTTGCCAACATCAACATCTCAGAGACAGCACACCAGGTAAACATTCTAATAATAGAGATAAAAATCGAAAACGCTTACCTGAAGAGTTGAATTAGACAGGAAAGAGTATTTTATTTGAGTTAGAATATTGGGGGACTCTGAGTTTGCGACATAATTTGGATGCAATGCATATAGAAAAAAAAAACATTTGTGAGAGTATTTTCAAATTTCGGGTTTCGAGTCGAATAACCCGACCCAATAGGGTCATTAAAAAATATAAAAAACCCGACCCGACTCGTGAACACCCCTAGCCACAATCTCCTAATGGCTAGATTTGACTCCCTCTCCGACAATATTGGTACTCTCTCCACGAATCTCACCAAACTCTCCACCTCCTCTGTTACTTTCAGCACCTCTACCGAACAGCGATTGGCATCAATCGAGAAGAAGATCGATGCCTTGCCCTAGAGATCCTTAGTTTGACATTATGACCCACATGTTATTTCTTATTTTCAGATGTATTTTGATTAGATATATGGATGATTATGGATATTTGTGTTTATGAACTTTTTGGTTATTTTGAATATCTATGTATTTATTCCTTTTTGCCTTGAAATAAAATGCATGGATGTTAATTTTCATTTACATGATTTCGATGATTATGCATACTTAGGAACATTATTCTGAATCTCATTTGCATATATTTGAACATGTTGGATATGATTGCTTCTCCGCTCTTTTTGCTAATGGCAAAGAGGGAGAAAAATGAATGTGGATACAACTTATACATTATCCCGATCCTCGTATTAAGGGGGAGAAAATTGTGCTAATATGTTTTTCTATTATAGAGTAGTCACGTTTTGAGAGGAAGCTATGTCGCAAGATTCTACATCTTCGACGACCAATTTGAAGAAAAGCGACCTCACAAATTTTAAAGGTTGTCATCATAAAAATGGGGAGATTGTAAGCGTCAATGCACTTAATGAAAGATTTCGATGATGCAACACTCAATTAGGGGTGTTCATGGGTCTGGTTTTTTTTCAAATTTTACTAAATTCGATCTGGTTAGATCATGCGGGTCGTTAAATCCGAATCCGAATTTTGAGTATGCAAATCCAAGCAGGTCGGGTCGGGTCGACCAAAAAAAAGAATTTTTTTAATGTATTAATTATTTTAGGACATAGATACTAACTATTTTATGTCCCGAAACTTGTCATACATATAAAATTTCATGATAAAAAAGTAATAAACAACTGAAATAAAATTAAAAACCTTAAAAAATAATAAAGTAATAAAATTTTTAGAAAACTAATTAAAAATTAATTTTTCGGGTCGATTCGAGTTGTGTCGTCAAACCCATGAACCGATCCGTAAAAATCGGGTTGGATCGGGTCAATCCAAAATTGATTTTTTTTAAACCCGTCCGGATCGGGTCAGATCATGTGGGGTCGTAATTTGACCCGACCCTATGAACACCCCTACACTCAATGACCTCGACACACATTCACAAAGCGATGTAAAAAGACTTTGAAGTAAAACGATTGTGAAGACATAGCCAAATAAACAAGTGAAAATGCTTATCAAAGTCTGAGCCCCGCTCATTGCCATGCATATGCAAAATCCTGTAGCTTAGATCTTTAATATAAGTGAGTTGATATTCAAGTATTTATAAGCTCATAGGACTCATGCGCATTCATATATTTCATTAGAGTCATGTGCATATTTTTTTTTAAATTTCTAATCCTAAGCTTTTATGTGCAATTAACAGTTACTGGAAGCGGCTGGACCTCACCAGTCAGCATATTGATCTTTGTGTTCTGAAAACACTGTTATTGGAAGCGGACCAGACCTCATCGGTCTTCATACCGGCATATATGAAGCTGAACATGCTTTCTGAACCATTACTCAAACCGGACCGGACATTACCGGTCTCTATACGATCTCTGTGTTGTGAATACACTATTACTTGAATCGGGCTGGACCTTATCGGTATTCATACCAGTGAACCTAAATTATTTACATGCTCATTGGAACAGGCATGACCCATACCGGTTTATATACCAGTCAGTAATCTGGTATGTCTCGCATATTAAATGCTCAACGGTAACTATTCAGTAGCGTTTTGAACTTCAGATAGGTATATCAGCCCTTGAAAATCGATACACCGGTCTCAGGACAGTTTAGTGAGTTTGATTGAATTTTTCACTATAAATTGAGACTCTATCTTATTTTTACAACACTCTAATATTTTTGAACATTTTATTGAAAGAAAAAATCAGAGAGAAACAAAAATCTTCTTGATCATCTTATTATCATCATTTCATAAGCTCATTATATACAACTTCTTATCGTTTTAGAGTGCATAATAATATTTGGGTAAACATACTCACATTTAATCTTTGTAATCTGTAGTGAGTTCTCAAATAGTGTTGTAAACACAATCTTTCATTTAAACACTTGTGTGTGAAATCTCTTGTGTGAATGATGTATACTCTCAAGGGTGGATTTGTTGTAAAATATTTTAGAGTAGCGTTTGGAAGAAAAATCTCTTGGATTGTAATTTGGTGAACTTAATGGAACCTTCAAGCAATCTTGAAGAGAGTGGACGTAGGCAAGTGATTAGGCAAAACTAGGGGTGAGCAAAATCGGTTTCGGTTCCGGTTCCGCATGGAACCGGAACCTACTCGGAAAAAATCGATTTCTAACTAAATGGAACCGGAACCTACTCAATTAAATAGGGTACCCTATTATTCGGTTCCAATTCAGTTCCGGTTCGGTTCCGGTCCGGTTCCGAATTACCTATTTCATAATAAGTAGAGACCATCTGAGCTCCAATACTAGCTACACCAAGCTACAAGCTTGGTCTCTCTCAAAACCTCTCACTGTAAAATACCTAAAAAAAAACGAAGTAAAATAAAAATTATTGTAAGCAGAGGAGGAGCATATTCCGGGGATGTATATGCAAGCATCTCTCCTGTAAATCTCTCATTAATATTTGCTTCAAGAACCATCACCGTATCATTTGAATGTAACTTGATCAGCTTGTGCAAATTAGACACGCTTCACCAAATCTTTCGCGCTTATAAAAGTGCCATGGAAGCCATATGGGACTCGTGATGGAAGCTTAACGGTAGCTTCAAGCTTCAAAGTCATGGCGTTAACAACTTGCAGCTCTGATTTCCACTTCTTTTCATCGTGTACGAATGCAAGAATGTAGCCATCGTCTTCTTTTTCCGAATTGGGGTCTCTTGGAAAAAACAAAGTCTCGCCGCCGTACCTTTGATCTCCATAAATAAACTTGCTTACTTCTCCAGTTAAGAGATCGACTTTCGCAAAACTTGAAACTTTTGGCCATGGCTCTGCAAGGGCTAAATACGCGAAACAGGTCTTTCTGGTACCGAAAATCGGGTATCCAATCCGGTTCTCAAATGTGGTTCCGGTTCCGATTCTATGGTCTGGTTCTGGTTCCGGTTATTCTGGAACCGGAACCGGACCGGTTACAACCGGTTCCTTATATTTGGAACCGGACCGGTTACAACCAGTTCCGGTTCCAAACCCGGATTTTCGGTCCGGTTCCAACCGGTTCCGGGTAGACCCGGAATCGGTGCTCACTCCTAGGCAAAACCACTATAAAATCGGTGTCGTATCTCTTTTCCATTATCTTTTAATTTTACAATTTTATTTGAATCAACATTGTTATTTATGATTGTTGGTGCTTAAAATTGCAAAGACTTATAATTCCGCATTAAAAAATTTTTCTACCCAATTCACCCCTATTGGATATAGTTGTTATTTGCTATTCCTTGTAGGTAATTTCAAAAAAAAAAAAAAAAAATTTAAAAGTAAAATATGACAAAAATTTTTTAAAAAATAATTTCATAATTTGATAGTTTTTACTGTTTTGGATAATTTTTTAGGGTTGAAGTGAGGTTTAGGCTATATTATTTAATCGTCAATTAATCATAAATCTTTATTTGAGCAATTTGACCTGATCGATTTTACGCCAATTTAAATCGGCACCGATATACGAGTGATTTTGACTGATTAATCAATCAATTTATGACTTTTGATTTCTCAAAAATATTCGATTTCACTTTTTAATCTATTTTTTAATTTTTCAATATCATTTTAGAGTTTTAATTGATAATTTTATATGAAAAATAGAAGAAATTTATTAAAAAGATAAAAAAAATTGAAAATACGCTTTAACTTAAATTAATTATTATCGAGATAATAAAACTTTTAAATTAGTTAATAATTTTTAATAATTAATGAATTATTTTTAGCGATTTTTGGAGAATTTTAAGGGAGTAGAAGACTTTTTACTATAAACTATCTAAAATATCTAACTTTCCTCATCTTAATTAATTTCTAATTATTTCCAATTGATTGCAGGTTGCTCAAATTGCTTTTAAAACGATTTGCATTGATTTCGATAAATTAAGTGACATGTCAGCTAGAGAGTATGCGCAGTGATGTGACGTGTCACTGAAATGCCATTTTATATTGTTACACCTAACGATACCCACGAGCTGTGCGTATTATGCTTTTCTCTTCCACACGCTGCCACGTGGTCTGCCCGTCAAAGAAAGTCGTCTTTTTCATAATTTAAAGAGGTATAAAATAAATAAAGCCTGAATTTGTTCCATAAAATACAAAATCAATAAAAGCAATTTAGCAATCAAAATAGTACAAGAATCATCTATTTATTTTTTTTCTTCATTCAATTTTTTTATCCTATATATGTGACATACGTGTGTGTATATATATATATATATATATATATTATATTAAATTAAATTTTAATTCATATATCAGTAAATGATTGCACTAATAAGACAAAAAGAAACAATGAAAAGGCAAAAAAAAAAAAAACAAATTATCATAATTCTTCAAAATATGCATGTCTATCCTAGACCTAGTTGTAGTTGGATAGAGACGTAAGGGAGTTGGTGAATTGAATAAGCTCCATTAGCTAGCATATGAGTCAATTTGTCAATCATGGTCAACGTTAAGAATTCAATTAGATTTTTGTTTGCTTTAATTATGGTATTAACAACGAAGTTCCACAGAGTCGTTTGCCTTAATAATGGCTGCTAAGCAAAATTTCCAAAAAAACTACATGCCTGACACATACAATGTATCTAAAGTTGATTGCTAAACTTTACCTAGTAAATTGGCAAATTATGCTAGATAAAGCGTTTCACGTGATTTGATGACAAATGACTTAAAATTTGATTGTTAGATTTTGGTTTCGAGTACATATGATGTATTTCTTTATAAGAACTTGAGGCAACTAAACATTTTACATGCTACACTTAAATTCGGATCGAGTAGTTTGATGATAGATTCCAACGTTTCCAAAATAAAAAAACATTTCGAGTGGGTTTAGACTAATGTCAAAAACAAAATTTTGAAAGGACTAGAATTTTAGAGTTAAATAACTTTAAGATGTAAAATAGGATAAATATTTTACATATACGTATGCAATCATAAATGGTATTAAAGTTAATCTTAACAATAAATGTAAGAATGAACAAGAGAATATGTTGTCACATCCCATATCATATGGGAGAATGATTGTAAGTATTATTGGTTGGGGGTACCAAATGTGATTGCCAGCTCAGAATTTATTACCATTTTCTGACCTTTTATTTAAATAGAAAATTCTCGAACCGATTACCGATATGTGACATAGTGTGATTGGAATGACGACATAATCGAAAACATCTATTGTCTACACAAAAGGAGCAGAGTAAAAATAAATAATAATTAATAACACAGGCGCTGTTAAGATTCTGGTCCCATGATTTATTAATACGATATAATAAGAAATACACATTCCTTAATAGAATTTGGACCTATTTTTAAAATGAATGCGATAGGGATGACAGAGAAGCGATGAGAGAGTGTGATTTTTTTTTTGCCTTTGTTTATTATAATATGTACAAACACGTACTGATTCCATCAGTCCCACCACAAACTCTGCCATTGTGTAAGCCCACTGACCCTTTAAAGAACAACCACGTGCAGCCACTTACACAATCTTTTAACAGGTTTGTGTTTTAATTTAATTTGATGTTCAATTTTCGTCCTGTTTATGATAACGTGTCACTTTGTTTTGATTCTTTATCTTCTTATCTGAAATGGGTTGTCATTGGGATTCTTTTTGCAGGTGTTCTTCATTGGGAATTCTCTTTGTTGTAGTTATGGCATATTTTCAAAATATAAGGTTAGTTTCAACGGAGATGGTCTTGGAGTTTGTCAATGTAGCGTTTTTCATTGGGTTATTTACATGGCTTTTGATAGAAATTTCCAAACGTAGGAGAGATCATGGTGATGTACTAATGACACGTAGAGCAGTTGGTGTAGTTATTGTTCTTTGTAATGTTTTAATTTTTACTTCGTATCTGGGTTTTTGTTTTTATGAGTATTGGAGTTGTAGAATTGTCTCTTTTAAATCTGTTTCCTTGGTTATGAATTGGGCTCTAGCAACTGTAGTTGCATTATGTTCAAGAAATTACCGGAGTCACAGAGAGCACAAAAGGTGGCCATTAGTGCTTATTCTTTGGTGGGTTGTTTGTTTGATCATTCAATTGGTTTGTGTTTCTGCTTACCTTATAACCCACTTTAGATCCATAGAATTGCCTCATATTTTGCCAGAAGCCAAAGCTGTTGATTTTGTACCATTACCTCTGTTGGTTCTGCTTTGTTTGAATGGTATATATGTAAGTTGTTCTGCTAGGAAACACAGTGACCTTGAACATCCATTACTTGGGGAAGAGGATGATGAGAAATCATGTAAAAATTTCAGTACTTTTGCAAGTGCTGGTGTTTTTAGCAAAATCACATTTCAGTGGCTAAATCCACTTTTTCAAAGGGGTAGGATTCAAAAACTTGAATCGCCTCATATTCCTCCTATTCCTCAATCTGAGACTGCAAAAGATGCTTCATCATTGTTGGAAGAATCGCTTCAAAAACAGAAAATGGAAGCCACTTCATTGCCTAAAGTCATAATTCATGCTGTATGGAAATCCCTGGCTGTGAATGCAGTTTTTGCAGGTACATGTTTTGTTCATAGTTTTGTGTCACTGTGTAGATTTTGTACAGAAAATTTCATATGCTTGCTTTGTTGTTTTTGTAATTTGTAGGAGTTAATGCAATTGCCTCCTATATTGGTCCGCTTTTGATCACATACTTTGTGAACTTCTTATCGGGAAAGCATGATGACTCAAGTTACTGCTATGGAGTAATTCTCGCTTTCATTTTATTCTTTGCAAAGACAGTAGAGTCACTAACTCAAAGACAGTGGTATTTTGGCGCTAATCGAATAGGCATACGAGTAAAGTCAGCACTCACAGTGTTGATATTCAAGAGATCTATAGCAATCAAGTTTGCCGGTCCTTGTAGCGGTATAATCATCAATATGATCAATGTGGATGTTGATAGAATTGGAGATTTCTTCTTGTACATTCATGGAATTTGGTTGCTACCAGTCCAGGTCTTTTTGGCTCTTCTTCTCCTGTATAAGAATCTGGGTGCTGCGCCCGCCTTCGCTGCTCTATTTTCTACCATTTTTGTGATGGTTAGCAACACTCCATTGGCAAATAGGCAAGAAAGGTTTCACTCCAAGATCATGGAAGCTAAAGATGCAAGAATTAAAGCAACCTCAGAGACCCTAAAGAGCATGAGAGTGTTAAAATTGCTTTCTTGGGAACAGAAATTTTTGAAGAAGCTTCTTCGACTTAGAGAAATTGAGAGAGAATCACTGGAGAAGTACCTGTATACATGTTCAGCAATTGCTTTTCTCTTTTGGGCTTCACCAACCTTGGTTTCAGTAATCACTTTTGGTGTTTGCATTTTGTTGAAAACAGAACTAACATCAGGTACAGTTCTCTCAGCTTTAGCAACTTTCAGAATCCTTCAAGAACCGATAAACAACTTGCCAGAGCTCATCTCCATGATTGCTCAGACTAAGGTTTCCCTTGATCGTATCCAAGAGTTCATTAAAGAAGAAAACCAAAAGAAGCGAATAGCAGAGCATACATCAAAGGCATATGATGTTGCTATTGAGATTGAGGTGGGGGAATATGCTTGGGATGCAAGTGAACAAAACTTAAAGAAGTCTACAATCAAACTTGCAGAGAAAATTAAAATAAGGAAAGGTTCCAAGGTTGCAGTTTGTGGATCTGTTGGTTCAGGCAAATCAAGCCTACTTAGCAGTATACTTGGTGAGATTCCGAGAATTTCCGGTGCTGCAATTAAGGTTTATGGAACAAAGGCATATGTACCCCAGAGCTCTTGGATTCAAACAGGAACCATTAGAGAGAACGTTTTATTTGGCAAGGATATGAACAAGTCTTACTATGAGGAGGTCTTAGAGGGATGTGCATTGAACCAGGACATTGAGATGTGGAATGATGGAGATCTCAGTGTGGTTGGAGAGAGAGGGATGAACCTAAGTGGTGGACAGAAGCAAAGGATTCAACTGGCGCGAGCAGTTTATAGTGATTCAGATGTTTACATCTTGGATGACCCTTTTAGTGCTGTTGATGCACATACTGGAACACATTTGTTCAAGGCAAGAACGTTTTCATTGTTTCTTCAACTTCTTTTTACCATGCATCACTACTTAACTTTCTTTTGTTAGTTTTAGATAAATTTTATAGATTTTTGGAATTTCTTTCAGCATTGTCTCATGGGGCTCTTGTATCAGAAGACTGTCTTCTATGCTACTCATCAGTTGGAATTCTTAGATGCCGCAGACCTTGTTTTGGTAAGTAACTAGAATTTTAAGTTGTATTTCTTTGGAAAGTTCACCCAAGTCTTTTATATCTTACTCAAATTCACTTTTGTAGGTGATGAAAGATGGCGAGATTGTGCAATCAGGAAAATATGAAGATTTGATAGCTGATCAAAATAGTGAACTTGTTAGGCAAATGAAAGCCCACAGAAAATCGTTAGACCAAGTGAATCCACCCCAAGAAGATAAATGCTTAAACAGGCTAACTTGCCAGATGAGTCAAATTACAGAGGAGAGATTTCCACGGCCCATCAGCTATGGCGAGTTCTCTGGGAGAAGTCAAGAGGAAGATACAGAGTCTGGTCGAGTAAAATGGACTGTTTACTCGACATTTATTACCTTGGTGTATAAAGGGGCTCTTGTTCCCATTATTATTCTTTGTCAAGTTCTTTTCCAGGGACTGCAGATGGCAAGCAATTACTGGATAGCTTGGGCAACAGATGAGAAGCGCAAGGTCAGTAGAGAACAGTTGATAGGAGTCTTTGTCTTGTTGTCTGGTGGGAGCTCTTTCTTCATATTGGGAAGGGCAGTTCTGTTGGCAGTTATTGCCATTAAGACAGCTCAGCGTCTCTTCTTTAATATGATTACATCAGTTTTCCGAGCACCCATTTCATTTTTTGACTCCACACCTTCAAGCAGAATCCTCAACAGGGTCAGTTTTGTTGCTTATTATCATTGTTTAAATGTGTTTCCTTTCTCTATTGCCTGTGCATATCACCGGGCATTAACCATCCCTTTCCTTTTCTGTCGCTATAGTCTTCTACAGATCAAAGCACAGTGGACACAGACATTCCATACAGATTAGCAGGATTGGCATTTGCACTAATTCAGCTACTAAGCATAATAATCCTTATGTCCCAGGTTGCTTGGCAGGTCTTCCCCCTGTTCCTTGTCGTCCTTGGGATCTCGATATGGTATCAGGCAAGACAGAAATCCATTTCTAATATCATTGTTTTTCTTTCATGACAATTTTTTTTTCATTGTTCTTTTTCCATGAGTTAGCTAAGATGCGAATGCTTAGATGAATGTGTGGGAACTAGGGGAGACAGGTTTAGAAATGAAGAAATAAAAAAAAAAAAAAAATAGAGGTAGGACCGACTGATGAGAAGATGAGAGAAACAGACTGAGGTGGTTCAGGAATGTACAACGTAGGCCTCTAAGTGCCCCAGTGAGAAAATAAGGACAAATGGTGTTGCCGGATGTCAAACGAGGTTAGGGAAGACCTAAGTTGACATGGAAAGACACCATAAAAAGAGACCTATATACTATTAAGCTTAATGAGACAATGATTCAGGATATAGCACAATAGCAGCAAAAGAACCATGTAGTTGACCCCACCTAGTGGGAAAAAGGCTTTTCTTTTGGTTTGGTTTGGTTTGATTTCTCTTTCCATGATTGTTATTATATACAACTATTCAAGTGTTAAATAGTTCAAGGTTGTACTGCAGGCTTATTATATTACCACTGCTAGAGAATTGGCAAGGATGGTTGGAACTAGAAAGGCTCCAATCCTTCATCACTTCTCAGAATCCATCACAGGGGCAGCAACAATTCGTTGTTTTAAACAGGAAGATCGCTTCTTGCTGAGGATTCTTAGCTTAATTGATGATTATTCTCGTGTTTCCTTCCACAACAGTGGCACAATGGAGTGGTTGAGTCTTCGAATAAACTTTCTCTTCAACTTTGTTTTCTTCCTTGTTTTGGTAATCTTGGTGACCTTGCCTAAGTCAGCCATTGATCCCAGTAAGCTCCTCCAGTCCATTTTAGTAGAACAATTTTTCCATTTGAAGCTTTAAATATCAATTTCAACTGTTGTTGTTTGCTCTCAGGCTTGGCAGGATTGGCAGCCACATATGGTTTGAACCTAAACGTACTTCAGGCTTGGGTAATATGGAACTTATGCAATGTCGAGAATAAAATGATATCGATCGAGAGAATTCTTCAATTCACAAACATACCAAGTGAAGCCCCCTTAGTGATTAAGGATAATAGGCCAACTCCTGAATGGCCAACTAGTGGAAAAATTGAACTTGATAACCTTCTTGTCCAATATAATCACACTCTTCCTTTGGTCCTGAAAGGAATATCTTGCACATTCCCAGGAGAAAAGAAAATTGGAGTTGTGGGTAGAACAGGAAGCGGGAAGTCCACTCTTATTCAAGCTCTCTTCAGGGTAGTTGAGCCTTCAGGAGGACGAATTCTAATTGACGGAGTAGATATTTCGAAGATAGGTTTGCAGGACTTGAGATCTAGGTTGAGTATAATTCCACAAGATCCAATGTTGTTTCAAGGAACAGTAAGGACTAATCTGGATCCTTTGGAGCAGCATTCTGATCATGAAATCTGGGAGGTATGATTTGAAACTCTCTCTTTTTAAAGATTACTATTTGAGTAGTCTTTTTCACCAAATAAAAAGAAGAAAATGTTACACAGGTTGTCAACAAGTGTCATCTGACGGAGATAGTAAGGCAGGACCAGAGGCTACTGGATGCACCAGTGGCTGAAGATGGGGAAAACTGGAGTGTAGGACAGAGGCAGCTTGTATGCTTGGCTAGAGTGCTTCTGAAGAAGAGGAGAATTTTGGTGTTAGATGAGGCCACAGCTTCTATTGATACAGCAACAGATAATGTGTTACAGCAAACAATAAGAGAAGAAACAAGCAGATGCACAGTCATCACTGTGGCACATCGAATACCTACTGTTATTGACAATGATTTAGTTCTTGTTCTTGATGAAGGTAAGCTGAAATAATCCCTTCTTCAAATAAGAGATTAGTAGTTAGGATCAAGTTCCATGCTGCCTGCTTCGTAAGTAATTCGACAGGATATTTTGCAGGTAAAGTTGTAGAGTATGACTCGCCAAGGCAGTTACTTGGGGATAATTCTTATTTCTCAAAGTTGGTGGCAGAATTCTTGAGAAGATCATCCAAAAGCAACCGAAACATGGATTTATCTTGACTAAATGAAACAGAAACAGCAGCTGACAAAATACAAAGATCCATAACATAAAACCTTTTTAACACACTAGAGTTTAAAGCAATTATAGATCAGGGAATATTTTTAACAATAGTTCATTGATTGTTTGAGCTAATGACTACAGCAGAGCATTATTTACATTTTTTGCTTCGAGAATTCTTCTCTTGCAATTTTTTCTTTGTATCTCTTCCCCTCCCGAGGCTTCTTCCTCGGGGCATTTTCCTTGTATCTCTTCCCCTCCCTTGGCAACATTGTCATTTGTCAACCACTCCGGCAGCTCTGTTCTCTTTTGTTACCTTCACTTCAGGATTTGTGCATATGTTCAGTTCCTTATAAGATGCATCCCACATTTGTCCACGGCCAAACCCGTTGCTGCAAACAAATATATATATATCCTGTTGCTCTGTTCTCTTTTATTACCCTCACTTCAGGATTTGTGCATATGTTCCGTTCCTTACAGTTAATCGATAATGAGGAACCATTAAGAAAGCCCGCAACTTTGTTAAGTTGCAGGCGTCCTTGTTTAGGTGTTGGATCCAAAATAAAGGATCCAACGACTATTATTATAAATAATATGTAATTTTAAATTTTCAGTTGGGCATACGTTAATTTTTTAATTTTAATTTTTTCATCCAAAATACAGAATAGAGAAGGCGATTCTACCATTGTTCACTCAATGTAATTGACATATCCTGGTTTTATTTCCCGTACTTCTTGTTATTGTTAGTTCCACGTGTGTTGGCAACTTCTGTAACAAAACAAATTTAATTAAATTGTAATGAGTCTTGAAGATCTCGAAACAATTGGACAAGTATTTGGACAACATCAGATGAATATATTAGAATGACATTTACTCTTTTGGACATTTCAGAAGATTTAGAGTTTCGATTGACATGAGATCAGTGTCATTGGAAAGTAGACTCGAAGACGATAACATACATATAAAGAACGCATGATTTGGGCAAGGGACGAAAAAGTTACAAGTGTTTTAAGTTGCACTTCAAAACAAGTCCGCAACATGCATTCGTGTTGCGTTCGTCTGAGCATTCTAATGTCCGGAGGCAGAAACTTTGCACTTGGGTTATTTTAAACACGTTTTAAGCCAATTTTACACAAGGAAAACTCTATCATTACTTTACCTATTTAAACAAACACATAACCACTTTACCTAGGTGAAAAATTATTATCTTGAAAGCCACCGTATACTGTGTTTCTTCCTTCTTGACAATCAACCTATAAGACTTCATTGATTTCATTGTCTTCTTTGTTTTAGTGAGAGTGTTCTTTGGTAACCATCAACATAAAAACACAATATTAACCCAATTTCCTAAGCCTTCAAAGTTCTAAAGAATGAAGATTGGTAGTTAGAGTTCTGGCATTGCGAGTTCACATGATTGATCCACGCAGAGACTTCAAAAGTTCTGAAGAATGCCGCTTGGTGCGGGCTCGAGGAGTTCTTCGAGTTATCACAGTCTATAGGTATTTGAGTCGGTAGAGTTGCTATCATAGGTCTTATACCATCATTGTAAGTTTTTTTCTGTAAGGAGTTGGTGCTTGGAGCGCCAATCCGAATAATGTATAGTACATTATATTTTATTATTTATTAATAAAATAACTACATTTTCATTTCAAACATAATTAATGGTAATGTCATTATGCATATTAGATATATATATGCTGAGAATGACATCGACCTTAGAATAGTCATATAGTAATATTGGACATTGGGTGGTCCAACATCGTGATAATATTAATATTACTATTAAAAACTATTCTTAAAGTAAATATTCCTAGTTGGTGGTTTTGGAAGACGATCGAATTCCTATAACCGAGGACAAGCACATGTCATATATTGGAATTGGAGTTCCAATGATTTAGCTCGATGTACCATGAGCATGGGAAGCTCGTATAGACATGTGGGTATTCATTGGAGCGAATACTGAATAATCACAGGTGATTCCTAATAGTTAGAAGTACACACTGTCGTCAATAGGAATCTCCTTGAGTCGAGTAGCATATGTGATCCTTTGACTATATGATAACATTAATTTTGTGTGAGATCCTCCATACTTTGATGCCATGTATGTCAGAAATCTTTCATGGTCTAGCCTCTATATGTTCGTTGGGTGTGGACCGATGCATTCGTTAATCAAGTGCATATCAAGATAGGATCTGTCCCCTCTTATGTGTACCAAAAGGGGTTTAGGTATCCATGTGAGTAAGTCACGATTCTTAAATACTTTAGCACCAAAGCCGATCACCTAGTGTGGATCGCTTTTATCCAAAATGGTTTCTAATTAAGTTGTAAGAAATCGTGGACATGTCGACATGAGATGTGCACCTTGGAAACTTGACGGTGTATTCTATGTTTCCTAAGCACAACTCGGATAGCCTACGACGGAGGAATTGTTAAACATATATGATGACCTCGACTTGTATAGTTCAGAAAGGTCGTTCGTGTTCTTCGCGAATTACGTACATATTAGCTAGGCTTATATGACGAACGTGTATAAACTTATAGTCCCAATATGAAGTGTACTCGTTGAGCACTTGGATAGCCGATTAATTTTGATAAAAGATAATATTCGATATTATACTTATCAACTAAGATAATCAAGTGTTATTGGATAATATTGATTATTTACTTTGACTTAAATAGATTAATTGGATTAATTCAATAATTACACAAGGGCTTTATTGTAATTTCATAAATATCTATAATATTTGAGGATATTTTAGTAATTGCAAATATGTAATTATAGGTGTTTTTGGTTTGATTTAATTGGATTAATTCAAAGTGAAAAATATTGAACTAATCCATTTGCTAACCTTTATTTTGATTTAATTGGATTAAATCAAAGTGGTAGACAAATGTGATTAGTCACACCTAATTATTCATATTTGGACAAATTGGATTAAACCCACCTAAAAGTTGATTAAAACTTTTATTAATTAAAAATTGCCTAAGTTTTGCTATAAATAGCAAGCTTGAAAAAGGTTTTAATTTGTTGGGGTTTCGGGCGAAGGGCGCAGCGGAAGCGCGGTTTGGGCGAAATCGTAATTTAAAACTTTTTCAAATTACCGAATAAATTATTCAATATCTAATATGAATAATTTATTCATATTTCACCTAAACTTATTTATTCGATATCAAATAGCGACATAAATATAAAGGAAACTCCGCGAAATTTTTACGAAAAATGATTTTCCGTAAAATGACGCAAAATGCGTTTTTGACCGAACCGACCACTCGACACTTATGGAGACTGCCCAGGTCAGCCCCAATAGTGTTAGGGCAGTTCATGGACTGCCCGAACAGTGACAAATTCACTGTTTGGACAGCCGTCACCCGGTTGGCTCAAAAGTCACCCGGTAACGCCGTTTTTGGCCGTTTTCGCTTATTTCAACTCCGAAACAATTTCCGGCAATTGTTCCAACTCCCAAAACACATCCAATACATTCATATGACATCAAATTCATCACAAAATTTCCAGTTTATTCATATCTGATCCAGAACCGAAAATTATGATTTTTCATGCTTTAAATCCAAATTTTCAAGATTAAATCAATTAATCAAAACACCAACTTAAGTCACCATATATGAATCACCCAAGAACAATTATAGGCATTATAAGAGTGGTCATAACACTCTAGAATGACAATATGTCATCAAATGAACAAATTGGATCAATATTACCATAATATCATCCAAAATCTACTTCACACATGCCAACACTTCCAAATCCATCCACCACAACCAAAAGCCCCAAATTTTATGAAAAGAAGAAACCCTATGATCTCATAAGATCATCAAGAAACATGAAATAAAATTTCTAAGCTTAGGGAGTTGAAGAATTACCTTTAATCCTTGTTTTCCCAAGTCTTTTTCTTTGATTTTCTTCTTTTCCTTTCTTGTTTCATCAAAACTAATTTTGGGAGCTTTTTTTCTTGCTAGGTTTCGGCCATGGTGATGATAAAATGAAGAAAATAAATTTTTCCCATTTTTAAAGCCATTGCTGACTTAGTAAGGGTATTTTGGGGATTTTGAAAATTTAATCAAATTAAATAATGTTAAACTTTATGTTATCCAATCAAAATTGCACACATAAAGTATATTCAAATCATGCCATGTGAACCAATAATAATTGAAGAAATTTCATAACATTTATGAAAAAAGTTTATTAATTAATTATTCAAATATTTAACAATTAAATTTACAAATAATCAATTAATATAATTTTTATTATATATGTATTTTTATTTACAATAAATAAAAAATACATATATTTATGGCATGTGTCAAAATCTCATTTGACGAATAATTAATGTGTACTAGTCGTATTATGTATCAAATACAAATACACAATAATTACGATATGCAAAAATCTTCTAATGCATGTGTTATCGTTTAACCGATTAAACGATTCGAATTAACTCATTTAATCTGATGAAGTATTATGAATAATCCATATTATTCATATCGCGTTGCCCAAGTGCTCAACGAGTACACTTCATATTGTGGGACTCTCTAAGTTTAGGTTTATCCGTCATGAAATCCAATTTCGTGTCCATAATCCACCCACTCATGGATTATGACGACCACATATAATCTCGCTAAACTATGCAAGCCGAGGTCATTGCATATGTATAATCCTTACGTCACAAGCTATCCATATTATACCTGTGATATAGATGAGAACGTCAAATCTGTTCGGTATAATATAGTCGACTTTCAATTTACGATCTCTAAATAAAACTCGGAACTGATTTCCGAAGTTATACCACGGCCATGGATTTACTAGATCGCAAACACGTGAGGATGCTTATGCCCTGTACACAGGACTGACGGATCCTGTCTTGATACGCACTGGATATCATGAGCATCAGTCCACACCCAACGACCAGGCGGAGGTCTGATCATGAATAGATCGGTGACATGACTGCCATCAAAGTGTGGAGGATAACTCATATATCCCACTGTGGTATCTCAAGTCGAAGGATCATTATGCTCGCTCAACTCGAGAAGATTCCTATTGACGTTGGTGTACCATCTATTAGGAAATCTTCAGTGAGTCGTTCAGTATTTATCAAATAAACACCTACATGTCTATATGAGTCTCTCGAGACTCATGGTTCATTGGGATAAACCATCGGACCAAGTCACGATATACGACATGTACTGGTCTCAGCGGATTTTACTAACCGACCCGTGTTAGTAAATCTTGACCAGGAACTTTATTTAAGGATATACGTCTTATAGTGTGCTTCCCAATGTCAATTACAAACTACGTTGTAACTGCGCACTATATTGTAAATCCTAGGGTCTTTGTCTAATATACACGTATCACTAAACCATATTTAGTTTCGATCTAATCGTAATCAGATATCTAATTGTAATTATATCGAATAAGTGTATAAAAGATAAATGTGCTACCATTACATTAGTAATATTATGGAAAATAGAATTGCTCGTATTTATGAATCGGACATAAATACGATCTGGATTGGCACTCTGAGCACCAACCCTAACAATTTCTCTCACTTGCTCTAGTGTCAATCCACAGTATCATATACACATCGCAATGTGTATCACATACCCATGTCCCTCAAAAGCTCACCTAGCACTCAAGAGGTAAGCAACAACAAGTAAGCCCGCTATTACAAATTGAGTCTGTCCAACAAACCCAATCGTTTTCTTTAACTAGCATCATTCATATTTCGTAGAATCCAAATTCCACATCAATATGACTCAGACGCTATATCAGTATTGTGCTTTAGCTACTAAATTGTCTATGTATTTAGATCAAATCCAAATACTATGATACAACCGCAGTCATTACACTAATATGAAAACTTCTAATCTATAGGGTCATTATGCAACTTCATAAGTTTATACTTCATAAATTGCAACTGATTCCACTAGTTTAGTAGAATCAACGGTGACACTCCCACTGCATCTTTTCTGACTTTATATGACATAGACCATCTAATGTCATAATTAGGATCAAAACTAATCTGACCTTATGGTTGCAGACTAAATTCTCCATGAATAAGAAACTCGTTCTTAATATCTCTAAGATAACAAAGAACATGTTTCAAGACCCACCAAATGGTCAGCAGCATGTCAAAATAACTCGTAATAATTACGATTAAATTGATATCTTTAATCGCACATAATATAACATTCATTACGCCATCATCTTATGATGCATAAGATTGACTAGACATTTTATTCAATCTATCTTTCGACAAAGGAATCATCATTTACGAAAGATGAATACTATATATATAAAAGACACGTTAACTGTCAAACAGTTATACTAACTGTCATACAGATAGCCTTACTGTGTCCTTTATTAGATCATATCTAATATGCGACTAATGAGAGTTTCTCACAAGTCTCTTAGTTTTATATCATATATAAAACTTTATATCAAATATATCAGAGACTACTCCCACTGCTTTCACGGAGAAAAGAAGACTTAAGTAAACATTTTACTTTACAAACATCTCATTATTACTTTAATAATGATGATGTCGTTAGGATATATAATCTTAGAAAGAAATTTGTACGCTCCCACTGACCCTACTGACAAATAAGTATTCTCTATACTTCGATAAAACCAGACAATCTGACTGATATCAAAATCAGAGAACACAGTTTTCCGGAAAGCTTATATGTATCTACAATAGCCTTCATAAGCTAGTATATCAAACTGTGATCTTAGCAGAATACAAACTCTAGGGTCATTCTAGAATGAACTCTTCAAACAAAGAAAACAAGACAGATTTCTCATTCGAATAAATCACTCAAGAACGCCATTTTGCATTCTTTAGCCAAAATACATAGTTTAATATCAATATTAACCAACAGATCTTTAATTGTTAAATTAGTGTGACTAGAGACAAGCTTCCTCAGAATCTACAATAGACTACTGAGTATAACCTTTCTCACTGTCATACTATAAAGGTCAAACCTTTATCAAGCTCACCTTGCTTTTGCTGCGCAAATAATTTGCACATTTTATGAACGATTCAAAACTTGATCGTAGTAATCTATGAACAATCTTAGATCTATGATTCAATGCTAACTTCCGAAATCGTAATCAAATATCGCTCCCACTATAAGTTATAGGATAATTTTATTCGATAAGAAAACAACAAAGTCATTAAGTATCGAATACTTTGTAAATGATTCTGGCATCATATTAAATTTATACGGAAGATAACGTAGGGTCTTTTCATCTATTTAATTATGTAGTTCCATTACAGTTTATCACTCTCACATTTGACTTCAATAAGTCAAGTCTTTTCTACAATTGTCAACATCTGATGTTACACTCCAAGTAATAAAACTATTTTATTGCTCGGGTCGTAGAAAAGATATTCTATCAAATATAATACAATATTCTATTATATATAATAAATGATAAACTTTTACTTGTACCTCCAAGGCGCAAGTACTTTCAATTATATAATCATTATACAAAAGAAAGTTTCAAATCTCAAACTTTTCAAGATTCGAATTTTCTACTATACAAATCATATACATAATTGTAGAAACAAATGGAACAATAATTAAAAGGATGAATTAGTGTTACTGGAGCATAACCCCAAGAGTATTGAAAATTAATTCGGTAACACTCAATATCAACGAATCAAATCATATAAGATTCATATACTCCTACTGACCAATTCCATCAAGATGGAATCGTGGAAGTTTAATATTGAGTAAGAATCACATTCATTAAATAAATTTTGAACTAATTGCTTTAAATTCATATATTTGATCATATCAAACATCTTTGAACAATTCAAAGATTCACGATGAATTTTAAAAATATAGTTTTCAAAACTTCAAATAGAATATCTTTGAACCATTCAAAATGTTCTATCCGCATTTCGTCAAAAACATATTGAAAGTTCTCGAACTGTTCAAGACGTCTAATATATATTCTTTCAAAAACTCGCAACTAAGTCATGACGATGTTGGGGTTTTGGGCGATGGGCGCGGCGGAAGCGCGGTTCGAGCGAAATCGTAATTTAAAAACTTTTTAAGATTACCGAATTAATTATTCAATATCTAATATGAATAATTTATAAATGTTTCACCTAAACCTATTTATTCGATATCAAATAACGACATAAATATATATGAAATGTTGCGAAACTTTTACGAAAAATATTTTTCCGTAAAATGGCCTAAAACGCGTTTTTGACCGAACCGACCACCCAACACTTATGGGGACTGCCCAGGTCAGCCCCAATAGTGTTAGGGCAGTTCATGGGCTGCCCGAACAGTGAAAAATTCACTGTTTGGACATATGTCACCCGGTTGGCTCAAAAGTCACCCGGTAATGTCGTTTTTCGCCATTTTCGCTTATTTCAACTCCGAAACACTTTCCGGCAATTGTTCCAACTCCCAAAACACATCCAATACATTCAAATACATCATTTTCATCACAAAATTTAAAGTTCTTCCAGATCTGATCCAGAAGCCAAAAATTCCAATTTTCATGTTTTAAATCCAAATTTTCAAGATTTATCTAATCAATCATAACACCAATCAAAGTCACCACACATGAAGCACCCAAGAACAATTATACGTGTCACAAGAGTGGTCATAACACTCTAGAATGGCAACATGTCATCTAATGATCAAATTGGCCTAATATTACAATAATATCAACCAAAACTACTTCTCACATACATATAAACTTCCAATTCATCATCCACAACCAAAAGTCCCAATTTTTCAGAATTAAAGGAACCCTAGAACATTTCTAGATCATCAAGAAACAAGAAATTAAATTTGCAAGCTTAGGGTTAAGTAGATTACCTTTAATCTCTTGAAATCCCAAACTTTTTCTTGAATTTTCCTTTGTTTTCTTCATGGTTTGATCATACAAAACCTAGGGCTTATTTTCTTTTGGTTTCGGCAATGGTGGAAGTTAATTAGGAAGATGAAAATAATTTTCCCATTTAAAAACCTTGTGACCGACTTTGGCATAAAGTAAGGGTATTTTTTTTTCATTTTTCCATTTTAATCAAATTAAAATCAAATCAAACTTTATATTATCAAATCATATTTTGAAAAATAAAGTTCAATTAAATCATGTCATATGTTCCAATAATAATTGGACAAATTTCATAACATTTATGAAAAAAGTTTAATTAATTAATCATTTAAATATTTAACAATTAAATATCTAAATAATTAATTATTATAATTATTATTATATATGTATTTTTATTTACTATAAATAACAAATACATATATTTATGGCATGTGTCAAACTCTCATTTGACGAATAATTAATGTGTATCTAATCGTATTATGTATCAAATACAAATACATAATAATTATTATCGGAAAAAATCCCCTAATGCATGTGTTATCGTTTAACCGATTAAACGATCTGAATTAACTCATTTAATCCGATGAAGTATTATGAATAATCTGTATTATTCATATCGCGTTGCCCAATTGCTCAACAAGTACACTTCATATTGTGGGACTCTCTAAGTATAGGTTTATCCGTCACGAAATCCAATTTCGTGTCCATAATCCACCCACTCATGGATTATGATGACCACGGATAATCTCGCTAAACTATGCAAGTCGAGGTCATTGCATATGTATAATCCCTCCGTCACAGGCTATCCATATTATACCTGAGATATAGATGAGAATGTCAAATCTGTTCCGTATAATATAGTCGACTTTCAATTTACGATCTCTAAATAAGATTCGGAACTGATTTCTGAAGTTATACCACGGCCATAGATTTACTAGATCGTAAACACATGCTGCCTATGCCCTGTACACAGGACTGACAGATCCCATCTTGATACGCACTGGATATCATTAGCATCAGTCCACACCCAACGAACAGGCGAAGGTCTGATCATGAATAGATCGGTGACGTGACTGCCATCAAAGTGTGGAGGATAACTCATATATCCCACTGTGGTATCTCAAGTCAAATGACCATTATGCTCGCTCAACCCGAGAAGATTCCTATTGACGTTGGTGTACCATCTATAAGGAAATTTTCAGTGAGTCATTCAATGTTTATCAAATAGACACCTACATGTCTATACGAGTCTCCCGAGACTCATGGTACACTGGAATAAACAATCGGACTAAGTCACGATATACGACATGTATTGGTCTCAGCGGATTTTACTAACCGACCCGTGTTAGTAAATCTTGACCATGAACTTTATTTAAGGATATACATCTTATAGTGTGCATCCCAATGTCAATTACAAACTACGTTGTAACTGCGCACTACATTGTAACTGCACACTACATTGTAAATCATATGGTCTTTGTCTAATATACATGTATCACTAAACCAGATTTAATTTCGATCTAATCATAGTCATATATCTAATCATAATTATATCGAATAAGTGTATAAAAGACAAGGGTGCTACCATTGAAATAGTAATATTATGGAAAACAATTACTCGTATTTATGAATCGGACATAAATACGATCCGGATTGGCACTCCGAGCACCATCCACAATTCATGAACTAAGTTACGGAGTAAAGAAAACTATCTAAGGCAATTTCTAATTCATTAAACTACATACATCCAATGTATTAGTCAAATAAATTTATGGTCCAATGACGATCATCGGTTAAATAAGATTTAATCACATCCTGAATACAATATTCATTAAATGGATAAGGATATATGGTGTGATCTCGTATCAGATCATTCTTTACCATACGGAACAAGCATCTAATGCTTATGTGATAAAAACTCATAAAGCATTGTTCTAAGTTATTTAGTTAACCGAACATTTTCTTAATGTTTATCTTTTCATTAATGACACTACTAGTCATATTAAAATTTGTAACAACTGTTTATAAAAAATAAGTAACTATCCAATAGTCACAAGTTCTGATATCAAATATCAAAACAATTATTAAACATTATCTTAAATAACTAGATGGGAGATCTGGTATCCAATACCTACAGTTATCGTATTGTGAGAATCGATATTCTCTATAGACAACTATACACATCTCCTTTCATTAGCTTTATAATTTGCGTTCAATTATTCACAATAATTACAAATGATCGATTAGAAAACTGTGTCAGACATGTGACTTCTAAAAAGTCATTGAAGCCAAGAAATGTCATTATAAGATAAACAAAAATGCCTAATGGGGTTTTCTTAATGCCAGTCAAGAATCTCGAGACATGAACTAATTTAAGTCAATTCTTACTGCATAAGAAACTATTCTCTCTAGACAATTATATCATAAACCAGATATCCATTTAGATTACCTAATCGTGACTTAGAAACTAAGTCACTAACCATCTTGATTTACAAGGAAATTGGAACAACAGTTTCCGATGGTTTGAACTAATATAACAATATCTTAGTCTACTGTCTTTCTAGAACATATTCTAGAATTACGCAACCATAAGTAAAGTCAGAAAATATATTCAAGTAATAAGCTATGCAGTGGATTAGAAGTATAATTCTATAAACAATATAGAATAAAAGGAAAACGAAGCAGAATTTTCCATAAAATTACGCACTGTCTTAGTTATGGATTTTTAACCCAGCAGTGTTTCCCACTACTTTTTGTAATACCGTAATCCCCAATGGACAACGAGAATTCAATAATTAAATCGAATTCCATAGTGAGAGTAGGATCCCATGAATATATTTCGACTCACAGCTTTGGCACGATCTCGCCTACGTATATTTATTAGGTAGATAACTCATTTTCAATCACTCATCAGTGACTCCTGGTTTTGGTCCTGACTGTTTCTCGTTATGACAGCTTTGACACGTTCACAAGGAGGCGTATCAAGGCTTCCCTTGTCAATAACAAACTCAAGCTACCGATGTAGTCATGACAGCTTTGGCACGTTCAGGATTTCCACTTTCACTTGAATTTGTCTAGTATCATATACAATCGGCATGGATAAAATCCCATAACCTACACCCTCACAGCTTTGGCATGATCTCGGATGCAATTATAGAAAGATACCCATAAACTGTACTGACAAGACGGACCAAGAAACATGTATCCAATACACGTCACTTTACAGCCTTATTTCTAAACGGGATTTTCCTCAGGAAGCTATACTCTACATCAAATGCAGAATTTTAATCTAAATCATTTTCTAAAAAATTCAATTCTACCTACAGAAAACATAACTCAATTTAACCATTAAATTTTCGTCACATTTTCGTTAGCGTAGAACCGAAAAGTCAAGAAATATATATAGATTATATGCATGTGTGAACATTAAAATTGGATTAAATATCAAATATCAAGTATGAATAATGCAATGGATGAAGCATCAGACCTCGTCTGATGCCTTTTTGTTGGGGTTTCGGGCGAGGGTGCAGCGGAAGCGCGGTTCAGGCAAAATCGTAATTTAAAACTTTTTCAAATTACCGAATAAATTATTCAATATCTAATATGAATATTTTATTCATATTTCACCTAAACTTATTTATTTGATATCAAATAGCGACATAAATATAAAGGAAACTTTGCGAAACGTTTACGAAAAATATTTTTCCGTAAAATGACGCAAAACGCATTTTTGATCGAACCGACCACTCGACACTTATGGAGACTACCCAGGTCAGTCCCAATAGTGTTAGGGCAGTTCATAGGCTACCCGAATAGTGACAAATTCACTGTTTGGATAGCCGTCACCCGATTGGCTCAAAAGTCACATGGTAACGCCGTTTTTGTCCGTTTTCGCTTATTTCAACTCTGAAACAATTTTCGATAATTGTTCCAACTCCCAAAATACATCCAATACATTCATATGACATCAAATTCATAACAAAATTTCATGTTTATTCAGATCTGATCCAGAACCGAAAATTATGATTTTTCATGCTTTAAATCCAAATTTTCAAGATTAAATCAATTAATCAAAACATCACCTCAAGTCACCACATATGAATCACCCAAGAAAAATTATAGGCATTAAAAGAGTGTTCATAACACTCTAGAATGGCAACAAGTCATCAAATGAATAAATTGGATCAATATTACCATAATATCATCCAAAATCTACTTCACACATGCCAACACTTTCAAATCCATCCACCACAACTAAAAGCCCCAAATTTTATGAAAAGAAGAAACCCTAGGATCTCATAAGATCATCAAGAAACATGAAATAAAATTTCTAAACTTAGGGAGTTGAAGAATTACCTTTAATCCTTGTTTTCTCAAGCCTTTTTCTTTGATTTTCTTTTTTTCCTTTCTTGTTTCATCAAAACTAATTTGGGAGCTTTTGTTCTTGCTAGGTTTCGGCCATGGTGATGATAAAATGAAGAAAATAAAATTTCCCCTTTTTTAAAGCCATTGCCGACTTAGTAAGGGTATTTTGGGGATTTTGAAAATTTAATCCAATTAAATAATATTAAACTTT